>MJUU01049013.1:34212-117901 GCA_002080025.1 Modiolus philippinarum
GGCTATGGTTTTTTTTTTCGAAAAAAAATATTCTGATTCTGATTTTATGTGAAAAAAATTTCTTGGCTGCAAAAGTGATGAAAACAAAAATATTCTGAATTGGGCTTTCTGCCCCAAAAAATAATGTTTATTTTCAAAAAAATATTTTTTTGTACTAGTTAAAGATAATAAAAAAAAATATTTTCTGTCCAGAAAAAACCCATAACCCCCTCCCCTCCCTCTTCAAGTTAAATGGTTGGTCCCTTAGGAGAAAAATGCTAATGCTAGAGTCCTTTGATTAAGAATTCTGATATGATGGCTTTAAAAACCAGGCTTAAAACTTTCGATAATTTATGAGGAGTGCGCGCCAAAGTATACGTCACTCCAAAATTTATTGCCCTTTAGTTTTTACGGGGAAACGGATGATTCAATCTCTTATATTTATCAAACATGCATACCATCTTGAAATAATAATAATTTTGTCAGATAGTCTTTGAGTGAACAATATTACCGAAAAATAAAAAGATTTTCCTAAAATAGTGTGAAAAATAAACATTTTGTTCTTAACCGACTGTCAAGAGCATGACTTACTTATGTCGAGATCACGACTTAGTATTTCAAGATCACGACGACTAAGTATGTCGAGATCACGATTAAGCAAGCTGAGAGGAAGACTTAGTATGTAGAGATGTCGAGATCACAACTTATTAAGTGGTGATCTTGACATACTAAGTTGACAGCTTATTAAGTCGTGATCTCAATTATATATAGTCGTGATCTCAACATACCAAGTCGTGATCACTACTTCTTTTATTTTAAAAAAGTAAAATTGTGAGTTTCCTAAATGTACCAGTTATGTTTGAGATTAAGATTTATAAAAAGTGTTATCGAAAGCATGATTTATATAGTATATATTCCATTTTCATTTTTTTTTGCAAAAAAAAATTATTTAGTTATAGTATAAATTGAAAAATTTATTAATAATTCTCTAACAAAACAGAGAAGTAAAAGTTGTGTTAACCTTTCAATATTTAATAACACATTAATTAAGTTCAATGTGGAATTACGTCATTGCTACTAATACACGTAATTTGTCATATTCGGCATTGAAAAATAAATTCAGAATTCAAACTAAATCAAAAGCCAAAAGAAAACTTATAATAACAAACAATACGCATTTTATCAAAATCTCAATTAAAAGCGTATTCAAAAAGATTGCTACAAAATTTCATAATCTACAGTTTAAAGTGAAAGTCCGCAAAATTATGGAAAAGTGAATATTAATCCCTTATATATTTCTGACACACATGACATATTTCGTTTTTTTGTATTTTTAATTCACTGTTGCAAAAAAAGCATTTTATTCACAAAATGTCTAGTCATGGAGGGTCACGTGACATTGTGCAGAGGGCGCTCTGTGTACTGACATCAAGTTATAACCAATGAGCACCGCTATAAGGCGTATGTCAACAACGATCACTAACGATATGACAAAAGCTCATTATTGGACTTTCAAAAAAAATCGCCGTTCGACTCATGACTTACATATATTTTTGCTTATTTTGCGTAAAAGATTCTTCACATTCTTTTAAATCTATGTTGTATTCAGTTTCTATATCGCGCAATGATAACGGGCTACACAGTACAATATTTTTATAAACATTTTACGCGCCTGTCTACTGTGACAATAATTTTCAAAACGAAGGCGATACAATGTTTGATATTTAGAATAGCGTTTACCTATATTTATGTACCATTCTGTGAATTGGCCTAATTACACTTTCTTTACCTGTCGGGTCATCAACTTGTTACATTTATTCATGATTTCGAGGTGCAGGGGTGTAGAAATTCCATGTTTCAACTTCCAATAAACACGAAAATATACAATTTTTTCTGCTGTACCAATCTATTGTACTTCAATGAAAACTAAATATTAAAAAAAAAATGAACATGATCATCGTAATTAGATCACCGTCAGGTGTACTGTTGTGTCCAATTTCTGGTACACATATTTTGTTTGCATTTTTTCTTGATATGCAGACAGGTGGAGATGCCGTCTCGATTCTGAATGTTTTGTAAATATATGTTGACAAGTTTACACTACAAAGATCCCCTCAGGATACCTCGAATGATTCTTTATTTGGGTGTGAGAAAAACATCGGCTATTACACAACGCAGGTGAATAGATACCTGAACATCCTCCAAGGCAGGTAAACTCTGACATTGTGATGTTTATTAAAACCAAAACGTAAAAAAAAATGAAAGAAAGAAAAAAAAACATTTTACAAATAGCAAGTAAAAAAACACAAAAACGAAAAAAAAAAGATAAACATAATGAAAAAAAGAACAACAAAATCAATTATTTCGTTATCGAAATAAAAAGGTTAAATCCTAAAATTAGTGATTCAATACTTTGAAAGATAAATTAAGATGTTGCAGTTTGCGTTGAATACACATCTGTTTTAAAGGTATGCATCTTATATTTGACAAAAGGATGACTTGCAAAAGTTGGATGTTGCGTTGATGAAATGCATATATATATATATATATATATATATATAAATAATTCGCCCATAAAAGCTTTGAAGAAATAGAAGTTTCATTGAATACGCTGAGAAGTTACATTTTGTTAACATAAAAATGTCCCATTTTGCTAGTTTAATAAAGAAGCTGAAACAGTGCAATATTTTGCCTGTCTCCTTATATCCTATCAGTTTTCAACACGGAGCATGTCATATGCTTTTGATAAGGCACTGGCAAGTTACAGACTGTTCATTCTTTCTGACATTGATATGAATAGCCGTTCAAACAAGAAAAATGTTATAAGGCCCAACTTGGGACTGATTACATTTAAATATATGCTGAATTTACAAAATTAAAGCATCTATCGATCTCAATTCTTGTCCATTCGTCTTTTTGAAATTATAATATACTAACGTATTTTTTTCTTTTTTTTTTCTTTCGGAAAGTAAATAGGCAGTACAGAATGTGAATTACGGCCAGCCCGACAAATTTATTATCTTATTTTTGCTTCTCTACTCTTATGCATGTTGCGCCGATATTGATAACGTACGTGAATTTCGCATGAAGCATTTTCGATATAAAGTGAATAGAATTAGGTAAAAAGTAAAAATTTGCGGACTTTCACTTTAATATTACACACATTATCGCAATATGGGCACAGACACCAAAAGAAATGAAAGCGCGCCAAAATACGTCGGCAAATTGATAGTCGTCGAGGTACGCCAAATTTGACGACGTCATAGTTCTCTATTGTTCCAACGTCAGAAAAACAACAGAGGCCTAAAATAGGCCCGATGGCACTGAACGTAGTAAAAAATATTAGGCCCAAAATAGGCCCATGGCACAGAAATGGTTAATAGGCCAGTTGTTTACTTGACGACGATATTGAAGAGATATTGTGACGTCGCTTCATTAAGACGTCATCCGGTGACTAGAAATCCTTTATTTTCACCGGTGACAATATGACATTTATTTTACTAAGAAAACTCGATAAATCACCGCTATCTGTATAATAATGAAGTATTCCTGGCTATTTTATGCATTTAAGGGTATCTGATATTATATTTGAGACAAATTAATACGACAAAATCCGTTTTTAGAACTTCAAAAAAAAAAAGTTGAAGAAATACAGCACATATTGCTTTAATATGTGACTTTTGAATAGTGATGAATAGAAGTAAAATGTCTGAAAAAGGATTTTGATTTTGTATACAAACCACCTATTCAGTCAGTCATAGCTTGGAACATATTTAAAAGTAATTGTTATAAGATTTAGATATGAATTCGAATTTTTGCATCCTAAAAATACACATCGGAATGAAATAAATGATTCACCTGTTTGAACATTGATATATCAGCTTTATTTTAAGACTACATGTAATGCTACTTGATTAGAATGTAGCATAGGGGGGTTTCCTTGTAATGTGCAGTGTTTGGCTGTGTATATTTATAGATTGGGTTAGAACTCTCATTTTGATATCGTGTAGACGCGATATGTAGCTTCAAGTTGAGGAACAACAACGAAAGCGTTGTTCCATTTGCTTAATCTTAAGGTGTATTTACAGGGATTTTGTTTCAAGTTCATTTACTCCATGTCCCTTTATTTGTCCATTTGTTCATTTCGGACATATGGCGTCATAAAGGTTAATCCAGGCAGATTTGATAACAGGAAAATTCAGTTCAACATGAAAGAAATGAATTGGTGGTTTCTAACTTAAAGGCTCATGTGTGCCTATACTTCATCGTTAATTGTATAAGGGCAATTTAGATTAATTGCATTTTTTGCTTGACAAGAATTGCACTAGATGAGAAAATGTTTCTCATTTTCGATTTTATGGATATGTGCGGAAATACGCAGTCTTGCAAAATTTACCGTCTACACTATTATGCATTTTTGATACCGCTGTGTAATTTTATATTATAATATTTTTTGTAAGTACATAAATAAGTACATGTACTTCACTAAAAATCAAGGGACGAAGGAGCTACAATTATTTTTTTTTCTCGTTTTTTCTCATTTAAGGTCTTCCTTTGCCCGATGCATATAAAGCTGCACAAGCCTTAGAGAGCATTGCATTAGTGGCATACTTGGCAGCTGCCGTTTTTGCATTTCTCAAAGTATTTGTTGTTAAAGAAAATGGTGTGATTTATGTTGCCACTGCCTTAGTGAATTTTGCCTCAGGTAAGTTTATTATGCATTTCATGCACTTGCAACGAATATTCGGGAGATCTTGCCTTACCCCTGTCCACCGTCTGTCTTTTTGTCTGTCCGTTCATGCACATAAAGAACATGTTTTGTCCGCGCAACTCGTCCTATAATTACTATGCTAGGAAATTTGTATTGCTGACCCAAAACATTATTCAAGGTATGTATTTTAACAGGATTTTGATGCATTACTCTGTAAATATGCATATAGAAACAACATCAATAGAATACCGCAGGAACAAAGTTCACAGACATGTCAAAAACGAGAACACAAAAAATACAAAGACATGAGATACTCTCGACGCTCGAAAATAAAAATACCACATTAAGAACTAAGACACTTATGGTGTGACTTGTATGAAAACAAGGGGTGACGTCAGGTGCTCCGGAATTGTTGAATGTGGTAATTTTTTTTATGTGTTTCGTGTTTTCTGTGTTCTCGTCTGTGCCATGTATTTGGACTTCGATTTTTGTAAATACCACTTCTTTGTTACTTCGATATTCTACTGCCGTTGTCATAGACATGATATAGGATACGTAATTAACCCGCGCAACTCCTGCGGTTTATACGCTTGGTCTATGTCATTTGTTGCTAAGCTGAAGATGGATTTTGATTTTGGTTTGTTTCTCAAGAAATGTACATTATTGAACTTTGTCATTTTTGTCTCGCCTTCGACGAAGTCACGAAGACACGACATAACGACCATAGATTCAGTCGTCGGCGTCGTCGTAAACATTTGGTTAACCCTAATGTTAAACTTTTTTGAACTTTAATAACTTTCACATATCATATTCAATATCAACGAAATTTTGGCACAGTATTTATTGCAACTTTATTATTGAATCCCAAGTAAAATTTTGAAGAGAAAAAATTTCCAATTTTTCCGTATTTTGCCATTAGTTGGACTTTCTTTTTTTATCAATTTTTTTTGTGTTTGCACTATATTTCAGCACCCACATGCCTTACAGATGATGTTTGGTAAGTGGTTACATCTATAGTAGTAACCAACATCCATACTAGAATTACCTGTTTTTTTCACATCAATGAATTTGGCTAAATTTTCACTTCAGGTCCATATATCAACATCGTTTATATAAAAATTGGGATAAAAAAAGTTAAATTTTGATGTAGAATTGTTGCATATTGACTATAGATGCACAATAAGCTTTTAGAATTTATTCCGGTTCCAACTTTGGTAAATTTCCTGAAAATGTCCAAGACTAACAATGTTTGAAATTTTTGCATACAGTCAAGCATTGAAGCCAGATTTTTCATATGAGACGTAATTCTGAAAACTTAGAATAAAAAAAACATGGTTCCAGTGTTGGTAAATTTCCTGAAACTTTCAAAGACCACAAATTTGAGGAATTCTTGTTAGCAACCATCTTTTTTGGATGCAATTTAGTCAAAACAAATATTTTCAATGGTTTGATTTCAAAAAAAAAAAAATTGTACTTCTATTTTGGAAAATTTCCCGATACTCTCAAAGACGAGAAATTAAACGGAATTATACTTAGCAACCACATATCTTAATTAAGGCCAAAATATAATGATAGGGAGTTAGCAGGCGAGACACTAGGTATCGCGGAACCTTTGCGAATTATTAATAAATATGTCGACAATGATGGGCGCAGAGTCTATCTTAGCAACTCCTCCTGTAGTTTGTATAGTAAAGTAGTCATTTGTACATATATTGGAGATGCGTTTGATATATAATGTAATAGTGTGAAAAATATACACAATTGAACTTTGTCGTATTTTTATGAATTAGTCATAGAGGATACATGTTCGGTCCAGCCTATGCTGGAAAGTTTTAAGTATACAGAATATTTGTACTTATATTTGGGTAGCCTTTTTATTATATTTTGTACAATTTATGTCTTGTTGGTGGGAGCCTCAACATGTTTTTTTGCGGGGGCATCATACGTTTCTAACAGCAATATATATCTTAACTGAAAAACCACACTCCAATTTAAACCAAAAACAACGCGAGGAGAAATCATAATCATAAAAGTATATAAGAATCACGTATTGAAAAACCCAAGAAGGCCACCACAGTGGATTATTTAGATGTTAACAAAATATTTCCACTTTTTTAGACGAAATTGATGTTTCGTTCACAGTACTATGAGGATAAATCATGATACCATACCATAGGTTTTATTTCTTTTAGCTATGAATAATGAATCGTGGATACATATTGTCTGTGGTGTTTGTATTGTTTCCTTCCAAATTGTATACCTGGAATCTATTAACTTTGATAGATATTTGTTAATATCATTTATGTAAAAAAGTTTTTATGCCCCGCCACGAAGTGGAACGGGCATATAGATTTACCCTTGTCCGCCCATCCGTATGTTCGTAGGTCCGTACGTCCTGATGCCCGATGTCAAGTTTTGCGTTTAGGTTCATATTTTGGTAACCTCTTGTAATATTTTTATAATATTAGATCAGTAGATGCACCTTGATGTGTACTACCAGATTCACCAAAAATTAGGGACCCATGGCCTACATTTTACGCTTCAGTGACTTTTGTCAAATTTCTCGACAACCACAGTTCCTAAAACTACGACAAGACAAGACAAGTTTATTTCTACTTAGGCACCATTAAGTGCTACATATATGATATATATACAAAAAAAAGTAAAAAACACGGCAACAAACAAACCTAATTTATAAACAAAGGATAATTACGAGACATTTTTTTTTTTCAATTTGTCTTAGAAACTTTCACAAGCTAGTCAGTATTGGAATATTACACAAAGACAATAACCCTTTCATTTTTTGAAGTGAAGGATATTTTATGTAAATATAGTTTGGTTAAGATTTAATTTCATCGTGATCATACAGGAATAAGTAAAGATACTCATCACCGACTACATTCATTTGACATAAATTACAAACTCCCTCATTGAATGGAATATCTTGCCACCTACCTGTTTCAACTGGTATTTTAAAATTGGAATATCTAAATCTGCAAAAGAATTCGATCGGATATATTCAGATTCAAAAGGTATTTTTCCAGAACTAAATCATATTTAAAGTATTATTTTGCCTCTGGTTGAATTTTCCATACATGTATATAGCCCCTGACAAAACTGGTCAATTAACCTTTGCCTTATGTAGCATTTTATATCCATACAACTAATTGGCACTCCAATAAAGATGGAAAACCGGTGTCTTCTAATATCTTTTTATAGTAAATCCAACCATTTAAATGCATGTCTTAAAGATTTTAGTAATTTCACCATTAACTGAAAAAAACATTCCAGACAGTTTGTCATTGCCAGTTTGAAGGATTCGAGACCAATAGCAAAATTATTTAATTTTTATTATTATTTGTAAAGGGAATCTACTGGTTTCTAAGTATACCATATAATTTGGCGTCGTCAAAAGAATATTAAGGCATTTCTTCAAAAATTTTAAATGGCCCTTTCAATCATATCCAATTTTTCATATCCCCAGATTTCTGAGGCATAAAGCAGGACTGGTACTGCCGTACAGTCGAAAAGCCTTAATTGAAAAATCCATTTGAATATTTAGATTGCGCAGTTTATAATACAATGCATACAATATTTTACGAAAGGATATGATGTAAATGAACATGAGAACATAACACATATGTTAACTCCAACTGAAATAATTTTAATGAGCTGTATGGCCATTTTGGAAATTAATTCCTCAGCAGCACTAGAACCCAAAATTAGTTTTTTGAGATTGATCGGCCCACTTTTTTATCGACCCAGAAAAATTTAAGTTATATTTAAGCAATAAAACTAGATATGTATAGCTGTCAGTTACTTCAATTTCGCTTCCCTGTACATAAAAATGAATGCCTTCTCAAATATAAGTAATTTTGTTTTATTTATTTATATTGATAGAAAGCTTCCATTTTGTGCAGTTATCTCCAAATTTATTCAGCATTGTCTGTATTTCTGCTGCCGATTCTGCTAAAAGTATGGTATTCATATAATAATAGAAACAATTTAAAATGCTGGCCTAACTCGTTGAGACAAGCGTAACCCAGGCAAATGTTTTTGTCTAAAAAATCTTCAAGGTCATCTATAACAGGAAGGGAGATAGATTTTCCCCTGTCTTACCCAAACTCCATAGGGAAAAAAAGTTTGAATAACACGAATCATGCCTAACACATGATTTAATATCAAAATAAAGATTAAATATGGAATTAAAATTTTTTCCCACATATATTATTGCTTATTAACTTTTGCCATAATCCTATTCTCAATACTGTATCAAATGCTTTTTTGAAAATCTACAAAAGTACAATATAATTTCTTTCCAGATTGTATATAAAATTGAATTAAACAATATTAACTGAAAATGTTGTCTATAGTAGAATAACCCTTTCTGAACCCTGCTTGACATTTAGAAATTAGTTCTAATTCAAATGCAAAATTTTCAAGAGGGTTGTTCAGTATAGCCGTATAAACTTTCCTCAAACATGATACCAATGTTATGCCTCTATAGTTGTTTTGATCATTTTTATCCCCTTTGTTTTTATAATATTTTACGAAAGGATATGGAGTAAATGAATATAAGACCATAACACATATGTTGACTGAAACTGAAATAATTTTAATGAGCTGTATGGCCATTTCGGAAATTTATTCCTGATCAGCAGCACTAGAACCCAAACAAAGGAAATCCATAATTTGAAAAACAAAATGTTTAAAATGCATAAATCAAACAAAATACGAATAATCAGTAATATCAAATATAGCTAAGGACAAAACTACGATGGAGGGAGTTAATCCTTCGGTTTTAGAATTTACATAAATTTGATAATAGTAATTGAACAAAGTGTACAAATGAGATATTATCTCATGTACAAGTATACCATATCTAAGATAAATAAAGAGCATACATCTCTACCACGGGGAATTGTTTTACCAACTCCACTATAGAATGGATTATTCCCTTTGACCAAATTTCAGGGACAGCATAGGTGTCAAAAATAAAATTGAACAGGTTCACATAGAATAGCATGAATATATGAGCAGCGTTTCTAATGTATTCATTTTTAGCTCACCTGACCCGAAGAGAGGGTCAGGTGAGCTATTGCGATCACTTGGCGTCCGTCGTCCGTCCGTCGTAAACTATTTCAAAAATCTTCTCCTCTGAAACCACTGAACCAATTGTAAGCAAACTTGGCCTGAATCATCACCAGGGTATGCAGTTTCAAAATTATGTTCGATTAGTCCGTAAACTAAACAAGATGGCCGCTGTTTCTAAAAATAGAACATAGGGGTAAATTGCTGTTTTTTGCAAATAACTGGAAAACCGTTACAAATATAAAAAATCTGAAATGGGGTAAAAAATGATCAGCATGGCAAGATCTACCTACCCTGCAATTTTGAAGAAAATCCGAAAACTCGTCTTGGGGTTATTGCCCTTTTCCCCGTAAAATGTCAAAATTTAAACTTTATTAATTTTTTATTAGAAACACTACAAGAGATAGAAGCAATTTTTTAATTTGAAAAAATGTTCAGTATGTCAACATATACCCACGTGAAAATTTAGATGAAAATCTGAATATCCATATAGGAGTTGTTGCCTTTCATTGGTCAACTTTTCGAAATTTTGTTACATTTTTTCTTATTTTCCAAAAAACGCTTTGAGAAAAAGGTCAAGATTGAATAGCAAAAGTGTTTATCTTATTGAGTAGTACAATTTCCACATCTGCCTTACAGGTTCATATCTCATCCAAGATGGCCGCCGCGGGGAAACATAGTTTAACATAGGACCCTATGACAAAATGCTGTAAGTTGCTCATTCTTGAAAACCGTTTCATACATCAAGTTGATATTAATTTAGCATGGTGACATGATGGTCATTAAACATGTGCAGAAAAAGTGGTCATTTTCAGGGGCGGTAACTATGAAACATTACCTTTCATAATACATGTATGTGTACGCAAATCGAACAGTTTAATGCATAAATATTATAAAAGAAGTGTACACGATTGATAAAAAAATATTGAGTTACAGTCTCCATTCAACTCAACACATTTTTTGCATCTTTTTAATCAGTTATCGAATATTTTCTCATATTGTTCACTATTCATACGTAAAATTATGTTCATCATTGCAAACCTAGGAGGGGGTAAGTCGTCAAACTTTTTCGCACGGAGAAATGATTTGATATATGGATATCCGGCAAAGTCCATTGGTGCTAGGTCTGGGCTATACGGAGGGTGTTTGAAACACTGAAATCAAAGTAAATCGATCTCAACTTTAATTTTGTGCGATTAATTCGCAGGGGCCTTGTCCTGATGTAGGATAAAACTGTCCAAATTAGCAGTCAAATGTTGTCGTTTCTTTCTATAGGTATTTTTCCGATGTCCACACAGACTTTATAACTGCTCTCTGCTCCACATTTGCCAAAAACGTTTCATCTTTCAGAAATGCTGTTCCGGTCTTACAGTGTTCGAAGCCCGACATGTCTGCCATATCAAGACATAAATTTTTGAAATTTGGCAGGTATAAAGTCATGACTTTAATCTACTCCATAGTATAATTATCGGGACATTTTTGCGTGATTTTTAAAAAAAAAACATGACAAATTTAAAAACGGCATTATGCGCGTTACAAGGTATTTTTGTTAAGCTCCAGGTCCCTTTCTCTGTTTCAAATATGAAGTCATTATTTCCATATCAAAAGAAAAATTACGGGATAACATATATATAGTATGTAGATTTTTGTTGTAGATTGCAAATACCAGAAAAAAAATAGACACAAGACGTTGTTTTTGTTTTTATTAGTACTTGTCCTAAAACTTTTGGGACAACCCTCGTATTTTAATGCAAATGAAATTTGAATAAATAAGATATTAATTAAGTAAATATTACGATAATGGTTGATTTGTGTTTAAAAAGTTTTTGATACATATTTTATATTTGTGGTACATTAGTATATTGTTAGGGTGTTAAACATTAGAAATAGGAAGACGCTACTGGTAGATGATTCAACATCTCCCCAATTAACAAAATGTAATAAACAAGTGGTCAAGACATCACCTGTCACCTTGACCAGCTGTTAATAAGACCGAGGGCGTCATAAATCATTGTTGCAGTCAGGTGTTAAGATGTTTTAAATTATTGTATTTGAGTGATTTCAAAACAAAAAGCAAATATTATAAATAGATAATTATGGATTTTAGAATTTAAAATTACATTACATGTATAGTACCGAGACATAAGCATCATCAGACATACGTAAGTCACTTGTTGTGCATCAGTTGACAATAATAATGAAATAAATAATAATAATAAAAAAAAACAATACTATTATCTTTTGAATAGATTTATTCACAGAAATTTTCTTTCAAAACAACGAAAAGATTTGTTCTTTTACTCAGGTCAAGTAAAATCCTTGCTCAATCTTAAACCATTTGTTTCAGTACTGTGAAAAATGCATACAGCACTTTTGACAAACACCAGAATTTAAAATCAAATATTAATTCAATATTATTTCAATATTCTAATTATTACAGCTTTTAGATAAAATTTGACAGATTATAACACTGATTGCCAAACAGAAGAATAACAGACCAAGCAATCTTCAGGTTGTCTCCATATTGAAAAAAATAGGAGATTTTGCCAGTTTTCAATTCAGATTGGAAGTTATTTAATCAATTTCCTAAGTGTTAGAAAATGCATCATTTTGTAGATAAATATCTTAAGTTTTTGAGAAGAGCCAATCATTTTTAGATGCCCATATAGTTTTGTTTTAATTAATCGTGAAATGAAGCTACTATTTACAAAAATACAGGGGTTATATAGGAGAAAATACATAAATCATGCACGTTTAATGGCATTTTTCCAAATCAAATTGGAAGTAATTTCACCTTTTCGATTCTGAAGTAAATTATATCAATAGAAATATTTTATTGTAGAATAAGCAGAGAGCCAATCATTTTTAAAAAGTGGTATAGGAAATTTGTTAATTTGATTTTTTTGCCGACCCCTATGCATTTTATATTGACAATACGAATCGTGTACAGGTAGCTTGTTTGGTCACGTGATTGTTCGGATGTCCCAATTTTCTGGGTATGCAAACGTATGATTTAAGTGCCGATCGTAAATCCAAGATGGCCGCTCTTGCAGATCTTAGTTTAACATTGGACGCTATGGGGAAATCTTTTGAATTGCAAAATTCTTGAAAACCGTTTCATATATCAAGTTGATTAACAAGGGTTTGTAGCGTGATGGTCATCTACAAAATTTATATATTTCTACCGTTCACAAATCCAAAATGGCTGCCAGCAGGCACCATAGTTTAACATAGGACCATATGGGAAAATGTGTTAAATTATAAATTTCACTCATGAAGTTGATATTGATTAGGCATGGTCAGATGATGGTCTGATTTAAGTATCGATAATAAATCCAAGAAGGCCGCCCATGCAGATTTTAGTTTAACATTGGACCCAGTGGGAAAATGTTGAAAATTGCAAAGTCTTGAAAACTCTTTCATATATCAAGTTGATATTAACTAGGCATGGTTACTTGATGCTAATCTACCAATTTTAATGTACAAATAAAATGTTGTTAGTTGTTTATTCTTAAAAACCGTTTCATAATTGATATTAACTAGGCATTTTAACATGATAATAATCTACCAAATGAAAGATTTTACTACCAATTTACTACCAATTGGCTGTCACCTCAGATCACTGATTTAACTCTGTTGGAAAATCTTATTTGATCCAAAGCCACAAGGTGAGCGATACAGGCTCACATGTGAGCTTCTGGTTATTTTTACCTTTAAAGTGTTCGAAAAGGGCATCGTTTGTAATATTTGACTCGTTGCTATGTTTTGGGGACATTTTATCAAGGATTTTTCAAAATTCTTTGGGGTTACTTTTTGATGTTTCGCGGATTTTTTTCTCCATTTCTAATTGGATCTTTTTAAGGAATTAGCCATCTCCACTTTATAATTTCTACTAGCTGTTTTTAATAGATGTTTATTTCTAAGATTTCATTCTTAAT
Organism: Modiolus philippinarum; assembly: GCA_002080025.1. Taxonomy (NCBI): domain Eukaryota; kingdom Metazoa; phylum Mollusca; class Bivalvia; order Mytilida; family Modiolidae; genus Modiolus; species Modiolus philippinarum. The sequence continues at coordinate 47,932 of MJUU01049013.1, forward strand.
GCAATTACTTCTTGCTGTGTGAAATAGCTTTCTTTTTTCTTGCATGACATTTTATACCATGATTTGTCAACTCTGTTGTTTCTGATGTTGATCTTTTTACTGCAATTTTCAAAGGATTCCTCTGTTTTTCCAGAGAAAATATTACCATATCACTCACTACTTCGTCAATATCGTGATTCTCTTGGCTCTATTTTCTCGCAAAGAGGCGGTACAATTCCTTTATCTTTATCAACATTATCAATGAATTTGATTTTGTCATTTTCTCTCCACTTAATATTTTAATTAAGATTAGTTTTATACTTTTCTTTATTTGTTATATTATTTTCGATTTCTAACTTAACATGTAGTTGTTTATGCCAATCCGACAGTAACAGCACACTATTTCAAATTCAGAAATATTCTCAAATAAATTTGAAGATACGATGAAATAATCAATAAGACTAATGTCAGTTGTGGATTTTCCTTTATACCTATCCCTACCTACTCTATCCGCTGTAATATACAATTATTTTTTCTCCAAATATCTATTGATTTTGTTCCATATAAATTTGGCCTCTGTTTTCGGAGAATCCTTCAAGGGGAATATCTAGTGATACTAAGTTGTGATAATCATATAAGAATTAGATTCATTTAATTAATCATTTTGTAGTACTTCATTTAAGCTATCATATGGGATTTGGTAGTGTGGTAGCTTGCCAGTTCTTGCATTGAAATCCCCTATTAGGGAATAAAACAGATCATCTTTACTAAATGCAAGTATTTCCCTTTCAATATCGTCAAAAGCGTCCCTTGATGCATATTTACTGTTCTGGAGGGACATATACACACCCAAGAAGTACACTTAAATTATTTTTGACTTTTTTAAAATATAACCCACTGTACGAATTCACTATCAGATTTAAGAAGTGTTATTCTATTTTCAAAAGCTTTTCGAAGGATAATAGTAATGTCACCCGATTTCTTCTCAAATTTCTCCCTACATTTTGTGAGCAGGTATATCTATCCGGTAAATCTATTTAATCAAAATTATCAAGTTTGTGTATAACTTCAATAAATTCTGGAAATAAACGTTAAGACTTTATTCTTCATACATTAATACAACAGAGTTTTAAATCCTCTAAATGCCCATTTGCTTTATATTCTCTTGTAGCTGCGTTTCCTAAATCCCTGAGTTTTTGCTGCTGGTGTGGTGTCTTGAGAATTGTTCTCATACATTTTTCCATTTATAAATAAACGGACCCTCGTCATATTTACTCTATTCCCCTCAGATCGTGCCTTTTTCATAAAGCTCTTTCCGTCTTTTTTCAATTTCCGCAGGGACCTGTTCATTTACTCCAATTTTGTTTCCCTTTCAGGTGGCCCGTGTTTTTTTTTAGAATCGCATCCATATCTTTTCTTTATAGAAAGCGGGCCACGATAGGTCTTGCTCCATTGCGCCCCGGCTTGCCAAATCTATGGACGTTTCCAATCTGAGCATGATAGTCGATATCGAGCTCATTACATGTATGTAGGAAAGAACGCAACTTAAATTAACAATTACGTTTCATCAAATTAATTGACTTGATGAGCACTACCCAAATCATCAAGAATAAAGTGGGTTTGACCTATATTTTACGCTTGAGTGACTTTTGTTAAATTTTGCTGTTAGGTCCATTTCTCAACAACTAAACATGTTGCATCAAATAAATCACCTCGATGGGTGCTATCCAAATCAAGGACAATTAAGAGTATTTGACCTACATTTTATGCTTGATTGACATTCGGTATATTTTGTAATTCGAAGTCTTCTTCTAAACAAGTACACATCATACAACAATGATGTTTCATGAAATGACTCATCTTGGTTAGAACTACACAATTCGTAGACAATTCTTTGACTTTGACCTACATTGTTCCCTTGAATTATTTTGTTAGATTTTTACATTAGGCCCAATTATTAACAATTACGTGTTTAATCAAATAAATCACAGTAGTAATTATTACATAATTCATGGAGAATTTTATAACTTGACCAATATTTTATGCTTGAGCGACTTTAGTTTGGTAATTTATAATAATGGATTAATCATCCATAATATTGATTTGATTCCATTACAGTTCAATGTTTGGAAACTAATTTTCGTTCCTGGTTGGCTTAGGTTATCTATTGCGATAAATTTGTCGGCGGGGTATCCATGTCTTATAGACAAATTCTCTAATTTCTATTAAATACAGATATAGCAATGTGAATATAGCATCTTTCAATGAGTCCCGTTCATGTAGTGGCCACAGTTATATACAACACCTCAGCTGAAATACATGTATACGAACAACATATCTTAAGTGCACAAAACAATTTTAAAATTTTCATGTTGTACAACAAAATTATGGCAAATGATATCATTCTTTTCCCTTTTATAAAGGAACTTAAATTAAATCATGGTTTGGACATGTTAATTTATTTTTCCTTTCAATTTAATCCACAGAAACCATTAACTTTGTTATCAAAAATGTTCAAAACTATATTTATATTATAGTTCATTATGAAGTGTTGCCAATCATTGACTACATATGGGTGCAAGCATTTGATTTTCGGGACCATGGTCATAATTTAAAAAGGACAAGATGGTACCCTTGGTTTAACCCTTTGTTATTTTACGAAAGAATATGGAGTAAGTGAACACGAGACCATAACACATATGTTTACTCCAACTGCAAAAATTTTAATGAGCTGTATGGCCATTTCGGAAATTAATTCCTCATTAGCAGCACTAGAACCCAAACATAGGAAATCCATAATTTCAAAAAATGCTCAAAATGCACAAAACCAAAGGAAATCAGAGTAATCAGTAATATCAAATATAACTAAGGACAAAACTACGATGGAGGGAGTTAATCCTTAGGTTTTAGAATTTACATAAATACATAAATTTAGATAGTAGTAATTGAACAAAGTGTACATATGAGATTTATCTAATGTACAAGTACACCATATCTAAGAAAAATAAAGAGCATACACCTCTACCACGGGGAATTGTTTTACCAACTCCACACTGCAATAAAAAACAAACTCCTATATTAAATATTTTACGAAAGGATATGGAGTACAAATGTAAGTGAACATGAGGCCATAACACATATGTTAACTCCAACTGCAAAAATTTTTAATGAGTTGCATGGCCATCTCGGAAATCAATTCCTTATCAGCAGCAATAGAACCCAAACAAAGGAAATCCATAATTTTAAAAAATTACAACCAATTAAAAAAAACAGGATTTGTTATTCAAAAAAATTACCATTGGCGATTCCCCCCCCCCCCCCAAAAAAAAACATATTTTCACATTAGCCTTTTTCAAACTTTCAGGCAGTTTCATTTGATCCATTAATACTTTGAAGATCTTTGAAAGTGGTACTGATAGTTCTGTAGCTGTTTCGTATAGAAATAAGGATGCATTTGGTCTGATCCTGGTGATTTTGTTACCTTTAATTTTCTAAATGCTTTTGAATGTTTTCCTGAGTAAATTGAATTTGTGCTATTTCCTCTTTAGTTCTTTTATTTAAAGTAAGCGCATTTGGGCCGTCATCTTCTAAAGTGAAAAGGTTCTGGAAGAAATTGTTAAGTAATTCTGCTTAAATTTGATCATCCGATTGTAGTTCGCCATTTTCATCAATAGAATGTGTTCTTTGGCTTTTGTTTTTGACTGAATTTATTTTCTTTTCTTTATAAGTGCGGGTTTGCTTTCATCATTTATCTAGGATGTATAATATTTTCGTGGAACGGATTTGCTCACTGGTACGTGTTCTTTATTTGTAACTGATAGTTTATTGTCAAATCGCTTCAAAAGTTCATTGATTCCCCCCTGAGCCAACTCTAAATCCCAGTCTATGTCTTTTAGCGTATTTTTTATGCTGTTATATTTTCCTCTAAAAAACACAGTTTATCATCATAGTGCCTCTTGTGATTATTTCCCAATTGGAAATTAAATTCCAGTACTTCATGTTACCTATAGGTGCGTTATGATCTATTATATAGTGTCTATCAGCCCCTGTTCTTCTCTGTAATTGCTTGTCCGATTATAATTAAACTTGGCATGAAGCATAATCAGGGTTAGCATCTTAAATAATGGCATGGCAACTGCTTTCCGCTTCGCTGAAGAAAATCTGAAATCCCGTCTTGGAATTATTGCTCTTTTTCGTAACATTTTTGGTTGTTTTTGTTGCTTTTCATCTATATATATTGAAAACGATCGGAGATGAAGTTTAAATTTAAAAAATGTACAGCATAATGAAATCTACATGTACATATCCTACAATTTTGAATGAGACTGTTTCATACATCAAGTAAGAATTAACTTTGCATTACAATTTGATGTTAATTTACCAGCTGTTTAATATTTCCTACGATCGTAAATTCTAAATGGCTACCACCATTTTAGGTTTACTTTGAACTCGTTGTGAAATTGTTTCTGAAAACTGTTAAATTGTTACATGCATCAAGATGTTTTTGTTACAATTGCTTATTCTTAAAAAACGTTCAATACATCAAGCTGATATTAACAATATATGGTTAGATGATCATCTACAATGTGCTTTTAGTGCGTTGATCATAATTTCAACATTTCTACAACAACAAATTTTAATTAAATTGCAAACAGGAAAATCTTGAAGATCGCACATTACTGAAAACCGTCTAAAACACCAAACTGATATTTTGTCTTCATCAAAAAATGATTGTTATTAAACAGATACTGTAAACGTATTAATTTTCGCGGTTTATGCAAGATCGACATATTTGCAGGTATCAATTTTCACGGTTTTCAATGCTAAAAAGGCTTTTTCTATACAAAAATTCATTTTCACGGATACTATTTTTCGCGTTCCAGAGCCAACCGCGAAGATAGCGAAAATTAATACGTGTACAGTATTTGATTTCAGTCCCGATTATAAAACCTAAATGGCCGCCACTGCAGATTCAACTTAAAGGAAAAATGAGTAGTTATTGAAACCATTTTCACATATCAAGGTGATATTAGCTAGGCATGATTACATATGATGGTCATTTACCGAAATGCATGAGAATCATAAATTCAAAATGGCTGTCACTCTAGATCATGTGGTTAAACATGGACGCTATGTGAAATGTATTAACTGCTAATTCTTGGAAACCGTTACTTACATCAAGCTGATATTATATAGGAATTGTAACATGATGATCCTCTACGAAATGTATTCATCAATCCAAAATAGCTGCAACTGCAGATCTTGGTTTAACATTTAAGTCTATTGAAACATTTCGGTTGCATAAATTGCTTATTCTTGAAAAACGTTCCATATACACAGTTTATATTAACAATGCATGGTTACACGTTTGCCCTCTACTAATTGTGATATTGGGCCACCAACACAGATTTTAGTATAGCATAAGACCTTTTGGAAAAAATGCTTATGACTAAATTTTTCCCTCCACTTTATAGCTTAAACGTAGTTTATTTTAAATAATTTATAAAAGGGATTAGATACAAGTTGTCACAACCTAGATCGTCCTCTCTCAAGTGCAGAAATAACAATACATAATTTGCATGGCATTATACATAAAACTATAGAAAAAAAAACAAATTAAAGTAAAAAACAGCAAGGCGTTGCATTTATACTGAAAAATAAAGAATGCAACAATGTATCTAAACATATTTTGGCTGTTAAATCTATGTGCACATGATCGCTCAAAACATTTACTTAGTAAAAAATTAAATTAAAATAAATTTTATCCAATTGAAAGTACTTGTTAAAAAAATTGGGTTTACAATTGTACATAGATAGTAATTTAGAGTGATTATTATTATGTCGTTAAAATCTCAGATAGTTTTATGAAATACATAACATCTTTGAAAATTTAAATATTGTCATCAAGGTTATATTCTTCATTACCATGCAAGAGCGTATAGAGGATTAATGGATTAACCAAGTGTTAGTTATTAAGTAAAATTTGTCTTAAATTTTCATATTTTGGACATTCAAAAAAGAAATGATATGAGGTTCCATTTGCATTACAGTGACGGCATTTTGGATCATCAACAAAATTAAATCTATAAAGGTCATAATTCAGTATAGAACACGAATTTCTTAATCTAGTGAGAATTGTGTAGTATTTACATTCACCATAGTAATAATGAGGAGGAGTCTTTTTAGATTTTAACTTCATAGATGATTTAAAGGATGAATACGTGCTACTGTTTTAATTGAATTGTCCAATTTGTCCCACTAAATTATTGTGAAAGGGAAGACAGAATTTTTTGTACTTTCAAGTCTATAAAATGGGACCACAAGGTCAGAATGGTTTCTTAAATTGTATTGTGAGACTTATTCGACAGTCGGTGGGATGTATGTGTTTAAGGTGGTTCGGGGGTATAAGCACATTGCATCAGAACTTTTCAATAAATTGCAGAATTACACCTTAAAATATTAACTTCGAAAATATTAAAAAAAAAAAAATCGGAGTCACGGACCATATAATATCGCAATCTTACACCGCAAATAAGAATTTTTGGTTAAAATGTTAAGGAAAATTATCATTTTTAAAAAAATAATCAAGTTACATCGACATCCATGGTAATTTTTAATAATTTTATATATTGCTAGCCCCTCTATTGAACTTTTTAAAAATGAAAAGAAAAATGGGGGTCACCGACCTTATGTAATTATTTTACAATATAAAATATTGCGTAGTGATATCCTTGTAATTTTTTTTTTAAATTATCTCTATTGTTTAAACTTTCATTTCAAAGAATTTTACGGTACAAATACTTTTTGCGTCTAAAATGAATTCTTGACTAAGAGAAATGGGCCTAGTATTTGTGTCTTGAGCGAAATATTGTAACGATTTGTCCAAATTTTAAAATGCTTGTATCTTACTCTTTAATCAATAAAAAAATCCATCAAAGCATAAAACATGAAATCAAAATGACGGAATACTACCGAATCACCTTAAAAATTCAGGCGTGTCGCCAACTTTTATTTTGTAAAATAGTTGTAGTTTTCTACAAGTTTTTCTTTCTGATTTTTTTCCAAATTTGTCTCCGAATATAATGTTTTATTATTATAATAAAATTGCAAACCTTTAATAATTCTGACAGCTTCGCGTTGAAGCTTCGGATTTTTTTCAGTATAAGTTTCACCACAATTGTCCCATATTTCACACCCATATTCGAAAAAGGGAACTTAATACACGTCTAGTTTTACTTCACTTGTCTGCTCGTCCAAAATCTGGTATCCTGGTTTGTTGTTATGAGTTGTATGCCATAAACAATTTTAGTCTTCTCCGATTTCATCTTAGTAGTAGAACGCGTTACCTCAGATTACTTTTGTCGAGGTGCCCCGTAGTGCATTCTTTGTAATTTCTTTTCATTTTCCCCTAATTTTCCCTAAAATATGCAAATTAGTTCAGGAGGGAATTTTTGTGCCAATATAGAGGGCGCTGCAATCATTATTGAACCTTTGACCCTTTATAGAGGGCGCTGCAATCGTTATTGACTAGGTGCTAAGTGTATCATTGACCTTTGGCCTTTGGCCTGGTCTCGTGGGTCTCGGTCTTTCTCTATCCAGGATACTTTCCTAGATCTCGCCTTCTACTTACGTTTCGCCTTCTACTTTGGTCTCGCCTTCTACTTCTGTCCATGTCCACTGGTCTCGTCTTAATCCTAACCCTATTCCAGTTTTTAACTTCACCTTAACTCTGGTCTCTCTCACCCAGTGACAGAAACTTACCTTTAAACTTACATTTATTCTTGCACTAACCCTATTTTTAATTACACCTTAACCATAGCCTCTAGAATTCAGTGCCTGAACCTTTTTGTTATAGTGTTGTACTTAAAAGTGCCATTGACCTTTGACCTTTGGCCTCTGTTACTGATCACGCACTACCTCTATCCAGGATACTTTCCTACGTCTCGCCTTCTACTTTGGTTTCGCCCTACTTCTGTTCATGGTATTTTCACTGGTCTCGTCTTTATCCTAACCCTAACCTTACACTTATCCTTGTACTAACCCTAACTTTTCTGTTGTTAGATCAGTAATGGTGTGTTTGTTCACGACTAATCCTAACAATTTTTGTTGCAGTTTTTCTATACCTCCATAGTTACTTTCTATTTTAATATTTGATTGGAGTTACCTCTCTATTATCTCTAACCTAAGTTGCTATGACAACTCTATATTCATTTATTTTTTTTTATATTTGAATGTTATTGTTTTTAGCTCACCTGGTCAAAGGCCATGTGAGCTTTTGCCATCACTCGGCGTCCGTCGTTTGTCCTTTAACTTTTATTCAAAGATCTTCTCCTCTGAAACTGCTCGACCAATACTAACCAAACTTGGCCTGAATCATCACCAGGGTATGCTCTTTCAAGTTTGTGATTTTTATGTCCGTAGACCAAACAACATGGCCGCTGTTACTAAAAATAGAACATAGTGGTAAATTGCCGTTTTTTGCAAATTACTCGAAAACCGTTACAGATATCAAAAATCTGACAAGGTAAAAATGATCAGCATGATGAGATCTACCCGCCCTGCAATTTTGAAGAATATTCGATAACCCATCTTGGAGTTATTGGCCCTTTTCCGTAAAATTTTCGTCTTTTTTGTTACTTTTAGTCTCATATATTGAAAATGGTAGAAGATTGAAGTGAAGTTTTAATTAAAAAAATGGCCAGCATAGTAAGATCCACATTTCCTGCAATTTTGAAGAAAATCTGACGACCCACATAGGAGGTTAGCCCCTATTTCTTTGAATTTTCACGATTTTTTAACATTTTTACTTTTATTTCAAAAACTGCTTGAGATGGAGGTTTAATGTAAATTACAAAAGTGTTGAGCTTTTCCAGGACTACAATTTCTACATATGTCTAGCAGATTATCATCTCATCCAAGATGGCCGCCACTAGGGAACATGGTTTAACATAAGCCCCAATGGGAAATGCATTCAAAGATCTTCTCCTCTGAAACCACTGAACCAATGTGGACCAAATTTTGTCACAATAGTCCTCAGGTGTTCCCTTTTAAAGTTTGTGATTTTTGTGGTTGTACCTCATCCAAGATGGCCGCCAGCGGGGAACATAGTTTAACATAGGGACCCTATGGGAAATAGATCCAAAGGTCTTTTCTCCTGAAACCACTATAAGCCAATAGGAACCAAACGTGGATACAATTGCCCTTAGCTGGTTCCCTTTAAAGTTTGTGATTTTTATGTTCGTAGCTCATCCAAGATGGTCGTCAGCACAGGACATAGTTTAACATAGGACCCTATAGGAAATGTATTCAAAGATTTTCTTCTCTGAAACTACTAAGCCAATTGGAACCAAACTTGATCACAATAGTCTTTAGGTGGTCCCCTTGAAAGTTTGTGATTTTTATGTTCATACCTCATTGAAGGTGGCTGGCAGTAAAGAACATAGTTTAACATAGGAACCCTATGGGAAATGCATCCAAAGATTTTCTCCTCTGAAACTACCAAGCCAAATTCAACCAAACTTGGTCACAATAGTCCTTGGCTTGTCCCCTTCAAAGGTTGTGATTTTGACTTTCGTACCTCATCCAAGATGGCCGCCAGCGTGGAACATAGTTTAATATAGGGCTCCTACGGGAAATGCATTCAAATGTCTTCTCCTCTGAAACTACTGAGCCAATTGGAACCAAGTTTGGTTACAATTGTATTTGGGTGGTCCCTTTCAAAGTTTGTAATTTTTATGTTTGTAACTCATCCAAGATTGAAAATGTAACATCTGGTGAACTGATTTATAGTATGAATGGGTGGTCTCTTCGTGACAATGAATAAAACCAGTCACCAGGTGAGCGATACAGGCTCATGTGAGCCTCTAGTTTGTTTTCACTACTATTATTCTATTATTTAATTTGTTTTTTATTTCATTTTTTTTATTGTTTTTCATTGGTATTATATTTATTTATTATATTATTTCATTTCTTTTATTATTTTTTTATTATTCAACTTTTAGTTTCATTATCTTTTGTTTGATTTATTTATATTCTCAATTATTTTTTATTTATCTATTTTTTTTCATTTTTACTTTTATTATTATTTTATTTACTTATTTATTTCATTTCTAATTTATTGTTTAGTATTTGTTTATTTTTTTACTTTTTTATGATGATTGTTTTTTTTATTTATTTACTTTTTTATATTTATTTATTTTCTTTATTATTTTGATATTATTTTTATTTTATTTATTCATTATATTATTTGATTGTTTCTTTTTAATTTATTGTTTTATTATTGCTTTCATAATCTATTATTTAATTTATTTATATTCTAAATTATTTATTTTTATTTATTATTATATTTATTTTTGATATTAGTATAACTTAATTTATTTTATTTTTGAATGTTATTATTTTTATTAGCATTTTTATTATTTATTTTTTATCATTTTATTTTATCATTTTATTTTTCCCATATTCTCTGAAATCTGATACTTTACAAGCATTGTTCCTAACTCTTATCTTTTTTTTCACTTTTGCTAGTGCTATATTTGATAGATCTATTGTAATGTGATTATATGTGAGATTTTACTTAGGTCACTCTGCGTTTATCCAGGCTTGTGACTGGCTATCCGGTGGGATAGGCCGCATTACCATCCCTACGTCCAATTTTCTTTAAAATCTATTAGAATTGCTTCTATTTTATTGACGTAAAATTTTAGTAAGATGATGTATTGTCCATTTGGTATTGGGTCTCTGGTGTCTTAGGACATCTTGTAGGATCAATAAGCTGGTGAACATTCTCTATTTTTTATAATGAGCACTTCCAAAAATATGGCATTATTTTGACTGGCATAGAAATATTGCAGTTCATCTGTTTGTAAATCTCGTAAAATAGATCCAAATCGATAAGTTTATTTTGAAGGGAGACTCTTGTTGTTTAAAGACGTCCCATATTTACTCTAGAATATTGGGGAAAGTGCTGTTTTCCAAAGCAATCCTCTATGAGGTTTCATGTATATTCTGCGGTTAGAATACTTGGTCAGCATTCTAGATGCAACTGCATGTTGAGTTTCACGATCTCCAGACAAGATGTTTGCTTTGGTATGATCCTCATTGGTTGTCGGTCTGGTAAGTATTTCGTCGCCGCTTTCAGGTCGAGATGATTCATCCCCCTTTCCAGACTGTAATATGTTGGATTTGTTTATCAACATAAACTTAGAAGGTTTGGCTCCTGGTCTTTCGTGTATAGCACGGTGACGCTTGAGGTAGATTGGTCGTTGAAATATCGACCACAGACATCACATCTTAAGGTGTAATCGTGTCTGGTTTTATTGTCGAGTCGATTGAACTTTTTCCCATACTTGGTACAGCTGTATTCTTGATTATCCTCTAAATGGCTCTTCGCGTGTCGCTGTAAACTCCGCTTTTCGGTGTACTTCTTTGGGCATTTGTCACAAGCGAACATTTTAACTTCTGGTCAGCAGATTGGCCGTCTGGCGACTGAAGAGGCCGGTCGATCGGGCTTTTATATAGTCAAAATCATTTGTATCGACGGCTGTGATTAGTTGTTTATTTTTGTAAGGGATGATTTGAAATGTTAGTTTTCCTGTATTGTGATTGGTCAATCCGTTGTAAATGGATGCTTCTGACCGGTTGGATTTCCTACAATTTGATTGGTAAATATGTTGTACATCTTCAATCCACCTTTTGTTTAAAAAATTGTGACTTACTGAATGTTTACATCAAAAACACTATGAAACGTCAAATATGCCTATGAACTGACACAAAACATCAATGACATTGATATGAACATAACGTTATTCATAAACCATGAATGAACACATAAAATATGGAAGCACTTTGATATGAAGACGTTAACAACAAATGGAAATAAACATCAAGTGATACCATGGAAACAAATTGATACTGAAGATAATATGAAAACTAGTGTGAACTGAAATTTTAAAAGCGGAAGTATAACATCAGCTATGACTGTGAACTGACATTAACTGTGAAAACAAATAGATACTGAAGACAATATGAACAATAAATACAAGCATCGATGATTAAAGATCAACATGAAGTGATACAACATATGAAAAACACACTGATATGAACAACGAATACAAACATAAATGTTAACTAAGACTATAAAGCGATATAAAACATGTAAACATATGAACATTAACACGAATGTGAACACCAAATCATAAGCATACAGTTTTTCAATAAAAATATAAACATAATGTCAGCTATGACAATAACTGACCCAAACTATGAAAACAAATAGATACTGACGACAAAATGAACACCAAATACAAACAGAAACTTTAAACAATCAACATAAAATGACACAAGATATGTAAACATATGAACATTGACACGAATGTTAACACCAAAACATGACACATAACATTGATATGAAAACATAATATGATATGTTAAATATGAACACAAACACAACAAAGTATGAAACCAAATGTGAACTTTGACATCAAAACATAACATGACACATAAAATATGAACACACATACAACAAAACATGACAACATAATGATATGTACTGTTAAATGAAAACATAAGAAGATACGTTAACTATGAGTACGAATGAACAACAATATGTAAACATATGACCTTTATCTGCAAGAATGATATGAAACACTAACTATGAAAACAAATAGATACTGACGACAAAATGAACAACAAATACATGCATAGATGTTAAAAGATCAACATAAAGTAATACAAACTATTAAAACCTGTGAATGTGAACACCAAATACAAGCATAAATGTTAAAAGACCAACATTAAATGGTACAACATATGAATGTAAACACCAAATACGAACAGAAACATTGAAACATCAACAAAAACTGACGCAAGATATGTAAACATATGAACATTGATACGAATATTAATACCAAATCATACTCCTAACGTTAAGTAAGACTATAAAGTGATATAAAACGTGTAAACATATGAACATTAACACTGATATGAACAAAAATATAATCAAAAACATTGAAATAATAAAGCTCTAGCTCCGAGTGTGAACGAGATATCGGCCCTAAACGGCCCTAGATCGGTCTTAATTTGTAATACTTGCACTATAGGTATATAATATGTAGATTCGATGTACTTTAATACTTCTAAAGCGATAAGTGTAGGTGTTGTAGCGCTGTCATGTACTATTTTGATGTTTTCGGCCTTTACAAATCACAGATCGGCCTAAGTCGGCCCTAATTCGGCCCTAGATCGTTCTTTTTATCCGAACTATTGATAATTTAGTCATGTCATATATTAATCTGGGGTATCTTCAAACTTCTGAATTGGTTGGTCACACTGTCAAGTTGATACCTGTTACCTTTAACAAGTCTCGTTCAGTTCGAGGTTTCACGTTATTTTATTTTATCTCGATGTTTTGTTGTGTTTCTCTTCATAATTCATGTATTTAGATGCACAAGTTTATATGAATGTCGTTAAGTTGTCATATTTTGTTGTATTTGTGTTCCAATTTTAGATTTCATGTTGTATTTTAGTGTCAAAGTTAAAATTAATATCGTTTAGTTGTCATATTTTTGTCACATTATCTTGATATTTAACGTTCCAATTTCTATTTTTATGTCAAAGTTTACATTTGTTTTCATCATTTCGTGTATTAATGTTCATTTTTCATGTCGCCTGTTGTAATTTTGATGAATTCATTGCGTTTTTGTGGTCTTTTTTGGCCTTTTTACGGGTTTTTGGTGCTGCTTCAACCGCCACCACCACCACCTACACAGGCATAGCCCACCACCACCGCCACCACCACCACCACCACCACCATAAACTATTATCCCTCCACCACCACCACCACACAGATACCTTTAAACCACCACCACCACCACCATAGACTATTATTCCACCACCACCACCACCACCTTCATAGACCTTTATATCACCACCACCACCACCACCACCATAGGCTATTATTCCACCACCACCACCACCACCCAGATACACTAAAATCACCATTTTACCATTACAATACAATGAAATATTCCCTTTACTAACATGAAATCGCCATTTTACCACCAAGTTACTTTAAAGTAACTACTAATGTATCACTTAATGTTGATCTTATATCATTTATACTGGTATTTATTGTTCATATTGTCTTCATGATCGATTTGTTTAAATATTTTGATGTGATTGTGTCATTCTTAACAAATATTTAATGGTTTATTTAAGTTTTGTTTCCATTAATGTCAATAAGTTTTCGCGTTTGTTGTATTTGTGTTCATATTTAACGTTTCATCTTACGTTTTCATGTCAAGTTTGCATTTATCTTCATAATTTGTTGTAATTATGTTCATATTTTACATTTCATATTGTGTTTTTGTGTTGAAGTTTTCATAAACATCGATATGTTTTAATGTTTTGCGTCACCAAATCTTGATATTTAACGTTTGTATTTTCATGTACAAGCTTGCATTTCTTTTCATAATTTGTTGTAATAACTTTCATGTTTAATGGGTCATGTTGTGTTTTCATATATAAGTTCAGATTTATTTTTCAACTTTGTTGCATTTATGTTCATATTTAACATATCATATTAAGTATTCATGTAACAGTTTACATTAATATGGTTAAAGTATGTTTTGTTTTGTTTTGTTATTGTTCATGTTTAATGTATCTTGTTATGCTTTCATGTAACAGTTCTTTTAATGTCTTTATGTTGTCATGTATTGTTGTCTTTGTGTTCCTATTTTACATTTCATATTGTGTTTTGGTGTTCAAGTTTGCATTTGTTGTCATTTATTGTTGTTTTTGTGTTCATACTTAACGTTATGTTTCGTGTTTTGGTATAAACACCCGTGTCAATGTTTGCATATTTATATATCTTGTGTCGTTAAATGTTCATAGTGGAACATTTCTACTTCTATTTGGTGTTCTCATCAGAGTGTTTTCATATGTTGTATCACTTCATGTTCATGTTTTAACATTAATGCATGTAATTTTGTTCATATCTCATGTTACATGTTGCGTTTTGATGTTCAAGTTCTCATGAATGTGGTTAATCTAAAATGTTTTGTATCATATGATCTTGATATTTTAAGTTTCGTCTTTTGTTTTTGTGTAAATATTCATATCAATGACTATATGTTGTCATAATGTCTGTCAATTCATTTGAGATTTTATCATTAAAGTTCATATGAATGTCGTTTATTTTTGATATTTCAATGTTTTTGATTATATTTTTGTTCATATCAGTGTTAATGTTCATATGTTTACATGTTTTATATCACTTTATAGTCATACTTAACGTTAGGTGTATGATTTGGTGTTAATATTCGTATCAATGTTCATATGTTTACATATCTTGCGTCAGTTTATATTGATGTTTCAATGTTTCTGTTCGTATTTGGTGTATTTGGTGTTTACATTCATATGTTGTACCATTTAATGGTGGTCTTTTAACATTTATGCTTGTATTTGGTGTTCACATTCACAGGTTTTAATAGTTTGTATTACTTTATGTTGATCTTTTAACATCTATGCATGTATTTGTTGTTCATTTTGTCGTCAGTATCTATTTGTTTTCATAGATTGTGTTTCATATCATTCTTGCAGATAAAGTTTATATATTTACATATTTTTGTTCATTCATACTCATGAAGATGAAGAACAACAATAAAAGCGTTTTTCCTTTGCTTGTTTTTAACCATGTATTTGTAGAGACTTTGTCTCATGTGCATTTACTCCATATCCTTTTATTCACCACCACAGTTAACGTATCTTGTAATGTTTTCATTTAACAGTTCATATCATTATGTTGTCATGTTTTGTTGTACGTGTGTTCATATTTTATGTGTCATGTTATGTTTTGATGTCAAAGTTCACATTTGGTTTCATACTTTGTTGTGTTTGTGTTCATATTTAACATATTATATTATGTTTTCATGGAACAGTTCATATCAATGTCACTATGTTGTCGTTTATTGTTGTATTAGTGTTCATACTTGACGTTATGTGTCGTGTTTTGGTGTTGACATTCGTGTCAATGTTCATATGTTTACATATCTTGTGTCAGTTTATGTTGATGGTTTAAAGTTTCTGTTTGTATTTGGTGTTCATTTTGTCGTGAGTATCTATTTGTTTTCATAGTTTGGGTCAGTTTATTGTCATAGCTGACGTTATTTTTATATTTTTTGGTTCACATCAGTGTTAATATTCATATGTGTATATGTTTTATTATCACTTTATAGTCGTAGTTAACTGTATGCTTATGATTTGGTGTTCACATTCGCGTTAATGTTCATATGTTTACATGTTTTATATCGCTTTATAGTCTTAGTTAACATTTATGCTTGTATTTGTTGTTCATATCAGTGTGTTTTTCATATGTTGTATCACTTCATGTTGATCTTTAATCATCGATGCTTGTATTTATTGTTCATATTGTCTTCAGTATCTATTTGTTTTCATAGTTAATGTCAGTTCACAGTCATAGCTGATGTTATACTTCCGCTTTTAGAATTTCAGTTCACACTAGTTTTCATATTATCTTCAGTATCAATTTGTTTCCATAGTATCATTTGATGTTTATTTCCATTTGTTGTTAACGTCTTCATATCAAAGTGCTTCCATATTTTATGTGGATAACGTTATGTTCATATCAATGTCATTGCTGTTTTGTGTCAGTTCATAGGCATATTTGACGTTTCATAGTGTTTTTGATGTAAACATTCAGTAAGTCACAATTTTTTAAACAAAAAGTGGATCGAAGATGTACATAATATTGACCAATCAAATTGTAGGAAATCCAACCGGTCAGAAGCATCCATTTACAATGGATTGACCAATCACAATACAGGAAAACTAACATATCAAATCATCCCTTACAAAAATAAACAACCAATCACAGCCATCGATACAAATGATTTTTACTATATAAAGGCCCGATCGACCGGCCTCTTCAGTCGCCAGACGGCCAATCTGCTGACCAGAAGTTAAAATGTTCGCTTGTGACAAATACCCAAAGAAATACACCGAAAAGCGGAGTTTACAGCGACACCCGAAGAGCCATTTAGAGGATAATCAAGAATACAGCTGTACCAAGTGCAGGAAAAAGTTCAATCGACTCGACAATAAAACCAGGCACGACGCTTCCCACGATTACACCTTAAGATGTGATGTCTGTGGTCGATATTTCAACGACCAATCTACCTCAAGCGTCACCGTGCTATACACGAAAGACCAGGAGCCAATCCTTCTAAGATTATGTTGATAAACAGATCCAACATATTACAGTCTGGAAAGGGGGTGAATCATCTCAACCCGAAAGCGGCGACGAAATACTTACCAGACCGACAACCAACGAGGGTCATACCAAACCAAATGTTTTGTCTGGAGATCGTGAAACTCAACATGCAGTTGCACCTAGAATGCTGACCAAGTATTCTAACCGCAGAATATACAGGAAACCTCATAGAGGATCGCTTTGGAAAACAGCACGTTCCCCAATATTCTAGAGTAAATATGGGACGTCTTTGAACAACAAGAGTCTCTTAAATAAACTTATCGATTTGGATCTATTTTACGAGATTTACAAACAGATGAACTCCGATATTTCTATGCCAGTCAAAATAATGCCATATTTTTGGAAGTGCCCATTCTTATAAAAAATGAGGATGGTCACCAGCTTATTGATCCTACAAGATGTCCTAAGACATCAGAGACCCAATACCAAATGGACAATACATCATCTTACTAATATGACATGTTATGTCAATAAAAAAGAAGCAATTCCATTAGATTTAAAACAAATGGGACGTAGGGATGGTAATGCAGCCTATCCCATCGGATAGTCAGTCACAAGGAAGGATAAACGCAGAGTGACCTAGGTAAAATCTCACATATAATCACATTACAATAGATCTATCAAATATAGCACTAGCAAAAGTGAAAAAAAAAGTTAAGAGTTAGGAACAAATCTAGTAAAGTATTAGATTTCTGAGAATAAGGGAAAAAATAAAATTAAAAATAAAATAATAAAAAATAAATAATAAGAATGCTAATAAAAATAATAACATTCAAATATAAAATAGATTAAGTTATAATAATATTAAAAATAAATATAATAACAAATGAAAATAAATAATTTAGAATATAAAAAAATTAAATAATAGATAATAAAAGCAATGATAAAACAATAAATTAAAAAAAAACAATCAAATAATATAATGAATAAATAAAATAAAAAGTAACATCAAAATAATAAAGAAAATAAATAAATATAAAAAAGTAAATAAATAAAAAAAAGCAATGATCATAAAAAAGTAATAAAAAAAAATAAATACTTAACAATAAATGATAAATGACATAAAAAAGTAAATAAAATAATAATAAAAGTAAAAATGAAAATAATAAATTAATAAAAAATAATTGAGAATATAAATAAATCAAATAAAGATAATGAAACTAAAAGTTGAATAATAAAAAAATAATAAAAGAAATAAAACTATATAATAAATAAATATAATACCAATGAAAAACAATAAAAAATGAAATAAAAACAAATTAAATAATAGAATAATAGTAGTGAAAACAAAAAACAATAACATACAAATATAAAAAAAATGAATATAGAGTTGTCATAGCAACTTAGGTTAGATATAATATAGAGGAAACTCCAATCAAATAAGAAAATAGAAAGTAACTATGGAGGTATAGAAAAACTGCAACACAAATGGTTAGGATTAGTCATGAACAAACACACCATTGCTGATCTAACAACAGAAAAGTTAGGGTTAGTACAAGGATAAGTGTAAGGTTAGGGTTAGTACAAGGATAAGTGTAAAGTTAGGGTTAGGATAAAGACGAGACCAGTGAAAATACCATGAACAGAAGTAGGGCGAAACCAAAGTAGAAGGCGAGACGTAGGAAAGTATCCTGGATAGAGGTAGTGCGAGATCAGTGACAGAGGCCAAAGGTCAAAGGTCAATGGCACTCTTAAGTACAACACTACATGTATAACAAAAAGGTTCAGGCACTGAATTCTAGAGACAATGGTTAAGGTGTAATTAAAAATAGGGTTAGTGCAAGAATAAATGTAATGTTAAAGGTAAGTTTCTGTCACTGGGTAAGAGAGACCAGAGTTTAGGTGTAGTTAAAAACTGGAATAGGGTTAGGATTAAGACGAGACCAGTAGACATGGACAAAAGTAGAAGGCGAGACCAAAGAAGAAGGCGAAACGTAAGTAGAAGGCGAGATCTAGGAAAGTATCCTGGATAGAGAAAGACCGAGACCCACGAGACCAGGCCAAAGGCAAAATGTCAATAATACACTTAGCACCTCGTCCATAACGATTGCAGCGCCCTCTATAAAGGGTCAAAGGTCCAATAATGATTGCAGCGCCCTCTATATTGGCACAAAAATTCGCTCCTGAACTAATTTGCATATTTTAGGGAAAATTAGGGGAAAATGAAAATATATTACAAAGAATGCACTGCGGGGCACCTCGACAAAAGTGATCTGAGGTAACGCGTTCTACTACTCATCTTCCTGCTTGATATGACTTTGAGTTTTTACTGCTAACTGGTCATAATAGTGAAATTTACGTCACAAAATTCTTCGATCTACCTGAAGCGATTCATTTGAAATTTGGTATGCTGCTTTCTTGTTGTCACAAGCTTAATATAGTTATTCCATATTGTAAGATGCCATTTTCAAACATACAGATTGTTACTTTTTGTTTATTTCTGGAGGATTATATCAATACGTCCATACTTGTATTGTGTTTGCATTTATTATCTATTGATATGAAAAAGAAAGGAAATGGGGTAAATGTCAAGGAGACAACATCCCATATCCAGGTTAAAACGACCCAAAACAAAACATCTAGGGGTCACCATATGGTCTTCAACATATGGTCTTGATGTATTGGGTCAATACCCGCTTAAACTAACACCTGCTATATTGGTTCCCAGTTGGAGTATAACTGACGGCCCCCATTTAACTGAGCATTGTAACATGACGGTTATCTATCAGATGTGTGATGTTCCTGCCAATCATTTCATGTAGTTTTCCAAAAACATGTTTAAAATGCCGGGTAGATTAAACTATAATTACAATTTTCAAAAGGAATCCAGAAGACGGCAAGTGGGAAATATTTTAATTTAAATGATGCAGTTTTTATGTAAGTTTCTTTAAGAATATTTACACAGATAAATTTTTAAAATACCAGAGACCAAAATGGGATAAAAAAAAACATTTTATCTCGGAATATACTACACTTATATTCAGTACAGTTTGTGCATTGTGTTAAGCCTCCCCCCCACTATACCACATAGCAAAAAACGGACGCCAAACGTATTTTCACTCTTATCCGTTGATATACGTTTGTCGTCAGTTCTTTATCCGGTGAATAGGTGAAATGTTTTGAACATGTTCACACTATGGACCGCACATTGACTCTACCTAACAAACTGTCCAGTCAATGTACGGTAGATTCACGTTTTGTTCGGTTTCCATGCATTGTATTTCCATTATCCATTCTCTTCTTGTGCGTCTTGCATCCGTTCATATTCAGCAGATTAAATTGGTGAAATGGAAAGATATTGGATAAACCGTTGAAGTTCTGAACACGCACTGGAAACTACGGGACGAGCTAATTCATGGCGGCTGGCTATCTGTTTATCCAATAGAAGATGTTATCGCTAAATTTTCATGTTTCTTATGTTATTTTGTTATTTGAGGCTGCATGTAAGATCTGTTGAATTGCTTGAAGTTAATTGGTCACATTATACTGCCATATGCCGAAAATATTGAAATTACAAACTCTTTAATAAAAGCAACCCTTTGTTCTAATACGTTATGTGTTAAACCACCACCCCCACAGAGACTGTATAACTGGAACCTGATTTTGGTCTTGAGTATTATCAATGAAATTTTTGGTCTGAATCTGTGGTGGATCGAGCAGCTGATTTGGAAGCTGCAAATTTTTCTTAGGCTCTTCCTTTGCCAAAGGGTTTTCTTAGAATTTTTCCTGTCATTTTGAAAAAAAATGAATTATATTTTTCAACCACGCCTGATGATTATCTCTGTTAAATAAATTGTTGAGCGGTCAAAATAACGAAAACCAAATACACATATATCAAAAGGGTCACTTATTATCAGTACTCTACACCCGTCCGCAAACATTTCATAAACTGTCGCAATCAGTTAGCATCCGTCGTCGTTGTTAACTCTTTTTCAGGATCTTCTCTTCTAAAGCCACTAGGTATTTACTAAGTGGACCATTTCAAGGGTATGTAATTTTTAGTTCGTAGACAAAACAACATGGCGACTGTAGCTAAAAATATGACATAGGTGTAAATTGCTGTTTTTTCGGAAATGACTCAAAAAGCATCACAGATATTAAAAATTAACAATCAGTAGAATGATCGACATGATACGACCTACCTTCCCTGCGAATCTGACGAAAATCTGATATTCAGTCATGGAGTTATCAACCCTTTTCCGTAATTTTTGTCTTTTTTTTTAACTTCTTTTCGTCTAATATTTTGGAAATGATGGGAGAACGAGATGAGGTTTAATGGCAAAAACGCTCAGCTTAGCCAGATCTATCTATCCTGCAATTTTGCAGAAAAAAAAATTGTAGACCCCTAATATATTGCAGAAAAACTGTTGACCCCTATAATATTATATGTCGCTTTTCCTATGAATTTTCAAGAGTTTGAGACAAAAATATTTGAGAAAGAGTTTCAGGTTGAATTGCGAAGAATGTTCAGCTCGTGGAAAAAAAATTCTACATATGTCCGGCATGTTTGCATCACTAACTGACCGACACGGGGAACTTAGTTAAACATGAGGCACTCAAATAATTTTTCATTTAAAAACCCTCTGAACAATTTTGATTAAATGTGAAGAAGTAAATCAAATATGTATGCTCAAAGTTTGTGTTCGCACCTTATAGTAGGGTGCCCAAGAGACGATTTTTCCGATTTTGGGTTAACGGAATACATGTAACACACACTTGCATTATACATGTTTGGAAAGAGGAGACAATGGCGCATCGAAATGATAATGTAGCTATTGGCTATGGTAACATTTTATTTGAAATAAGGCCAGTTCCAGAAATAAAGAAAAAGTTGATGCTACTTATATTTAGCTTTATTTCACCTATAAAACTACAACAAAATTTAAATAATAATGATTGTGAATTTTACGTGGATAGTCCGTGTGTTTTGTTGTCTTTTGTCTTTATTCAACAAGTTTCAAAATCGGCATTTTGCTTTAAAGGTCCGTTATTTTTCATATTTGCGCCTCCATAATATAAAAGGTTATTTTAGGTATTTAAATAACTGAAAATCTATAACTTTTATATGACGATTCCTTAGAGTAAACCTTAGATTTAATTTTAAGCCTAACTTCTTAATAATTAACAATTGTTTATTCAAAATAAATTGCATTTTTCGTCAAAAACACATACTGATATAAAACTTGGTTAGACCGATGCAACTGTAACATAACCTTATAATATTACCTGAAATGATATGGAAATGTCATTTAAAACGTGAAAATAAATACACGTACTCGGAAATTCAAAAGGCAAGCAACTTAAAATTGTCATAAGAATTACTTATTTTACTGGACTTAGGTTTGACAAGTACTTTTCAGAAAAAAATAATAGACTTTACCTTGCGTTGTACACTATAAGGCAAAATACCAACAACTGGCACATCAACTGAAATTTTGAGGTTTTACTCAAATTTTAGCGTTTTATTTGTTGATTTCTCTGTAACGGTCGACATTTGATCCATGATTTATGGAAGATATGTACATTTTGCATTGGTATTTCCGTTCAAATTAGAATATTTCGGAAATAAAGAATAGTTAACTTGCCTTCAATGAAAATTTCGTTAATTTAGACTCAAATCTACCCAGACAACAATACCGATAAAAATAAAACCCAATAAAAAAAACCTGCATTTGATGGTTCAAATACATATTTCAGGTGTAGACTTCCATATAAATAGCTTTTTATCAGCATATAGGAGAATTATACTTTTTTCTATAATTTTAAAGATACCATATCTTAATCTCTGTCATAGGGTATCCATAAAAATTGAGAATTTAAAGAAATCATGACCACAGGATCTATCTACGACAGCTAAAAGTATACAATTTAATAGGTGTTCTTTCATTTAAAACAAAAATTAGCTGTGTGTGATCCCGTTAACCAAACTCAAAAACTAAGCGTCTTTTTGGACCTTGGACACTATAGGAAATGCATTTAAAGACCTGTTATGAGCATTTCTTTTGTTATTCAAGACACTTTAATCCTTGTAAATGCCTTGGACCATTCCATCTTTCTTTTGATTCTCTCGATTTCGAAGCACTTTAACTGATAATTTATCTCAAATTATTTACTTACCACGAATTATTAACCTCATTAATTTTTATACATATTCATTCATTTGCCGCATGCTTAACTTTGACCTTCTGTTATGTTTCACCTAAATATTAGATGAAGTTTAAATTTCATGCGGGAAAAATTTCCCGGTCCAAGGATTGAACCTACACTACATTTCTGTAATATCAACGTGATCAAACGGCTTTCATAATTAGCCGCGGCTACCGTCGCAAGTTACCGGACATAGGTAAGAAAATATATTTAAAGTGACAACAGATCGATAACTCAGGTAATTTTTTAAAATACAATGTAACCGGTATTTATTTAATAAAAGTAAACAAATATCTGAAATAAGATCAATATAAAAAGAAACTTTTTCGTATGAAGAACAAAAAATAAATTCATTAACTAATTGATAGCCTAAATAAACTGATTTAAATAAACATGAGTAGAAGATTCTATTTTAATGGCGGGATGTCAACATTTATTTTTAGATATACACTTTCTTTCATTTTTTATATTCGGTGGTATTTTTTATATTCGAGGTCTTTAAGTTAGTTAAAGTATGTTTCAGATTAATTAATTGAATTAAAGTGCTTGACCACCCCTTTTCTTACGAAGCACTTTAATTCAATTAATTTCTCTGAAACATACTTTAACTATTACTTAAAGATCTACACTTTTCATACTGCTTGAATTTGAACCTAATATTCCTTGGGTGGTTCCCGTCAAAGATTGTGATTTTTATGTTGAAATCCTATCAAGATGGCCGCCAGAGGAGAACACAGTTTAAAATAGGAACCGGTGGAAATGCATTCAAATATATTTTCTTAAACTGCCTGAACAATTTTGAATGAATTTGATCATAATATTCTTTGAATGGTTCCCTTCACAGTTTGTTATTTTTATTTTGAAACTTCGTCCAAAATGGCTGCCAGCGGGCAACATGAGATGGTCAAAGTTTTTGATTTTGTTGCTGATATCTCATCCAAGATGGCTACCAGCGGGAATATAGTTTAATATAGGAACCTATGGAAAATACAATCAACTATTTTCATCTCCTTAAATGTTTGAATATTTTTGATTATATTTGAATTGATAGTCCTAGGTTTGGCCCATTCAAAGTTTGTGATTTTTTGTTGATACTTCATCCGTATGGCAGCCAGCGGGAGCATAATTTAACATAGGGTCCTATTAGAATATGTTAAAAAATCTCCTCTTAAATTGCTCGAACAATTTTAACCTCATTTGATCAAAATATTCTTTTGATAATCCACTTAAAGTTTGAGATTTTAATATTCATACCTCATTCAAAATGGTAGCCCGCAATGAACAGAGATTAACCCATTTAATTATGTACGATGCATTCATGAGATATTTTAGCTCACCTGACCCAAGCTATTGCCATCACTTGGCGTCCGTCGTCCGTCCGTTTAACTTTTCACATTTCCATCTTCTCCTCTTAAACCACTGACGCAAATTCAACCAAACTTTACAGGAATGACGCATGGAAGGTCCTTCACAAAGATTGTTAATTTCGTTCATGGCCGCCAATGCGGAACTTAGGTTTAACATAGGACCCTATGGGAAAAATCACATTTTCATCTTCTCCTCTAAAACCACTGAAGCAAATTCAACCAAACTTTACAAGAATGATGTATGCAAGGTTCTATACAAAGTTTGCTCATTTCATTCCGATCCGATAAAAAACATGGCCGCCAGCGCAGAACTTAGGTTTAACATGGGACCCTATGGGTAAAATCACATTTTCATCTTCTCCTCTGAAACAACTGAAGCAAATTCAACCAAACTTTACAGGAATGATATATGGAAGGTCCATTACAAAGATTGCTCATTTCATTCTGATCTGATAAAAAACATGTCCGCCAGCGAAGAACTATTGTTCCCAAAACGAAAAATGACATTTTCATCTTCTCTTCTGAAACCAATAAAGCAAATTCAATTAAATTTTACAGGAATGATGTACTAAAGGTCCTTAACAAGGGTTGCTAATTTCGTTCGGATCTAATAAAAAACCACTAAAGCAAATTCAACCAAACCTTACAGGAATGATGTACAGAAGGTGCTTTAAAGATTGCTCATCTCATTTCAATCCGAAAAAGACATCTCCTTCAACTGGGAACATATTTTAGCATTGGACCCTGTGGGAAAATCACCATTTTCATCATCAGCTCTTAAACTACTGAAGCAAATTTAACTAAACTGTACTGGAATGATGTGTAGAAGGTCCTTTGCAAAGATTACACATTTCAATAGGGTCCGAAAAAAACACTTGTGCCTATTGAGATCATAGCTAACATTAGGCCCCCTTGGAAAAAATCTTTTTTTTTTGGTCATGCATGGCATAGAAATATTTTGACAGGTGAGCGATACAGGCTCAGTTTCTGAGCCTCTAGTTATTTAAAGCAGCTGTACTTCATGAACCAGAGTAAGTAACGATGATACTAAGGTTATCCATCCTTAAACGTTATGATTTTCAGCTTACCCTAGGATGGCTGATACTGAGGATCTTAGTTAAATATTGTACTATCTGCGAACATTTTGATTTGAAATGGTAAAATTGATGGTCTTCTACTTTTTTAAATTATTTAAATTAGATTTAACAATCGTTCTTTACTGATAATGAATGGAAGATCTATCAACATCCCATTTTACTTTCATTAGCAAACAAGTTAAAATTCTTGTCGAACTAACAATAATTATATCCACATGTCAAAACGTAAAAATATGATTAAAAACAAGAAGACAGAGTTGGGGATGGGCCAACATCATCGATATTAATGTCTTCAAAGGGAAGTGGAAAAGAAACAAAATAGCTGAGATGTGAAGTGTTACGGCACAGGTGGAATATAGGTAAAATAAATTTGACTTTCCCTGTTTAAAGCAAAGACCAAAAGTGGGGGTGAAATAATAAATAGGTAGGGGCAGGATTTTTAATAACTATAACGTAAAATAAATAAAATTGAAGATACCAGTCCAAGGATTTAACACTAGTTTTTATATTGATACCTTTTGGGTTTTTGGTACCATGAGTGAATATAATTTGTTGTTCTAACTGTTGTCGTGAAATGTCAACCTAAGTAAGGACTGTCACGCTCATGATTTCCATGGAATGTTGGCGAAACCTGAAATGGTTACCGACGGGTGTGTCTTTGAGAGCTGTTACGGATCGAAGATGCACCCAGTCTGCTTTCAGTTTGGTAATAAGAAATGGTTACCGACGGGTGTCTTTGTGAGCTGTAACGGTTCCAAGATGTTCAGCAAAGAGGTCGCCCATTTTACTTTCAGTTCAATTACCTTTGACATCAACCAATCAGAATCCAGTCGATTTCGAATGAAGTATCGAAACAGAAAGTAAAATGGGGTGTTGTTAGATTTTCCATGCAGTGACTGTAAAACGGAACAATGGTAGATCTTATTCTAGTTAGATTGATACTTTTTATATTGCATCTAATTAAAATACATGGCTGCCAGGGTCGAACGTACATGCAGTTTAACATTGGAGTCTAAGGAATAAATCACATTTTGGTAAATTGCCAAATTCATTCTCATTGCCACCAGGGGGACGTGATTTTACAAAGGACCTTTTGGTAATTCGTACCAACTGAAGCTATTTCAACAAAATATTTTGTGGATGGTGTTTTTTTGTATATTACTCATCATATCAAGGACAGATGATTAATATCGCTGCCAGTGGAGGATTTGTTCTATTTTTACCCTGATGGAAACACCTAATGTAAACATTGTTATTTTACACTCTTTAGTTTTGATAACAGGTATTTTGTCAGGTGAGCGATGCAGAGTAAGCCTCCGGCACATCTTTTTTTTTAAATCTTGTTAGCTTCCACCCTCACTTGCGTCCGTCGTCCGTTCATCAAAAATTTCATAAATTTGCTTATATCAAACTTCTTGACAAGCTGAAACGTTACCAGGGTATCCGATTTTAAATTGTGTCCGATTAGTCCGAAGACCAAACAACATGGTCGCTGCTACAAAAGAAGAAAAAAATCATAAGAGTAAATATTCAGTTCTTTTCCAATACCCTCCTTTAAACCCTACATCGGTATGAAAATGAACAGCATGATGAGATCTACCTGTCCTGGAATTGTAAAAGAATTCGAAACCTGTATTTGAGTTATTGCCCTTCTTGAAAAATTTCAAAATGTTTTGTACTATTTAATTGTCTAATACATTAAAACGATCCCATATATAGGTTATTCTTAAGTATGTCAATATCTGCCCATGCTTCAATTTCAAAATAAAAAAAAAAGAACCATATAGGAGTTTTCCTTTTTGCCTTGAATTTCAATATTTTTGTCTCTGTCGCGGAAAGTGAAACATACATGTACGCTTGCAAAATATGGCAGCGGCCCGTCGAAAGTAAGGATATTTTTTTTTTATAAAACCCTTTGTTTAAGGATCATGAAATTTGTTCAATGGTTAGCTTACATCAGGCGGACAGAAGATCATTTGACCTCGACCTACATTTAACGATTTCAGTGCCAAGGTTAAACTTTTGGAATTAGGTTTGATTTTAATAGTCAACTATATGGTATAAATAACAAAATACCAAAGTTATTATTTATTTCGTTTCTGCAGATGCGTATTTCGACAACTTCTGTCTTTTCAGTGTAGATGAAATCAAACATTTCGAAACATATTGTACCGAAAAATCTGTAAAGCTGATAGAGAAAAAATTACATATTGGATATAACTAGAAAAGCTAAAAGCTATTTTTTAATTTCAGGATGTTTTGGTTTGGTTGGAGTAATAGTATATGCAACACAAGATCTATTTAAAAGAGAAATAGATGGAGGCGGCAATTTTCACTTCTCCTTTGCCTTCTGTATAATTGCATCTATTGGAGGATTATTTGCTGGCGTTGTCTTTATTCTAGCTTGGAGATGGGTACATTTAAGACAGTAGTATTTCGATACAACGACAAGGAGGACAGAAATGAAAATTTTTAAATAATTTAAGACATAATTAACTGCTTTAATTTGACAGAGAAAACTCATTTTATGTATAACAAACCCAAATTTATCGATTAGGTTACGAAAATAAAATGTAATTTTTATGCCCCATTGAATCGGAATGTCAGGCAACATATAATTTTTGGCCTGCAAAACTTGAACGTAGGATATATCTTTTGAATGGTATTTGCATATCTTGTGACAAGTCTTAATGAAAGTTGATGTTGTGACCTTGGCATTGGTATTTTACAGCTTCAAAAATAGCACTTTGATGACAGTTTGTAGTTAAGAAGAGTTGTACACTAAGGAGATGACGCTCTTTTATCCATAATATTAAACTTTCAGAAGAAAGAGTAAATGGCGATGTTCTTAATACGGATATCAAAATAGCACCTGCAGCAACAGCAATACAAGTGACACTCAAAAAGGATTTATTAATACAGTTTAGTGGTGAAATACAATATTATTTATTATTGTATGTATTATTTGGATGCAAACGATAAAACCAGACTTTTTTAATTACTAGAAATTAATTTTGAATGTGGAATTTCTCAAAAAGTATAACATAGGGCCATCTGTATGCTTGTTTTGTTTTAGAATAGAAACTTTATATTAAGAAAAACGGTAATTTATCATTTTTTTTAAACTTGGAACGAGGCTGAAGGGAAAATCCCAATATTGAATTTTTACTGGGATGTAACTATTCTTAAAATTGAAAAAAATCTGATTGACATGGTATCTTTTTTAATGATAAATAGTCCGTATACACATGATACTTTTCTTACATTATATGGAACTGAGATATACCTAGATAGAACTATCAATTGTTCATTTAACTTTTATTAAGTCTAGGGTGCTAAAATAGACGCCTCCACGACTAGGGCTGTTTGGATTTGTAGCAATAGATACTCTGGAACGCTGACCAAATAGTCTCTTCACATCTGAATCTAAATTGTCTGATTCAAAGGATGAGTGGCGGAAAGACCATTTTTTGGCCATAAGAATTACCATGAAACTTAAAATAAGCAAAGAGATGTCATATGTTGCTGAAATATTGAATGTATATGTAGGGCTTAACGAAAATGATAAGCTTTTCTTCCATATCCATTTGATTCACATGCCAATTAGTTTACTGAAAAGTTATAGTTTTGTAAATCGTCACAATTTCATTGATTTTTGCTGTTTTTCACACAGTTTTATGCATAGAAAAATGTGGGTGCATTTGAATAACAACTTCATATTTGGAGAAAATGTGTAAAATGATCAAATACATCATTTCTGAAAGTTTGAAGTTGTTGTTTGCGTGCGCCCTATGTTAACTAAAGGAAACGTTGCACTGAAAACATTCAAAATTGCAGATTTTCTTCTTTTTTTTTCAGAAAAAAAGACGCTCCTTTGTGATGTCACAATAACGTCAAAATGCAAGGAATTTGTATTATTTGATGTGTTGTAGCCACATAATAATTAATATTTTCCATCAATATCACACTATTTTAAATAACTTGGGTTTTTCGGGGCCAAATATGGGTCTTGTTGCCACTCATCCTTTCCCACTTCTAGGTATAGAAAGTGTAGCATAATTGGAATTGAAGTTCGTAGTATTCAGAAAGTAAACACTAACTGTTATAACAAGATGTGTTTGTGAAACATTATGCCCCCGGTAGCAACCATGTCTACCATACAAAATAAATGCTAAAATTGCAATCACTAGAAATTTAGGTTAATTAAAAATTTGTACTAAGCTCCATTAGATTATTCATATAGAATATCAAGCCTTTGCAATTGCAAATAACGAGCTAAAAGCAAAATCTTGATTTTGACCTTTTGTCCTCTGTGACCTTGACCTTCAACCTGACCTTAGTGAAATTTGCATAATGGTGTTCAGTTTTACATAATCAATATACAGGCCATATATGTAGGACCTATCACATCTGGTTGGAAAAATAACGGCAATGTTGAATATTTCAAATTTTCACTCAGTGACCTTGACCTTTGACCTGACTGACATTTTTTTGTGGATTTGTATGAAGCTTCATTAGATTTATTCTAACATAGAATATCAAATCTCTAGCAGTTGTAATTAACAAGCTATAGCGAAATCTATATCTTGACCTTTTGACATCTGTGACCTTGACCTTTGACCTGACCTTAGTGAAATTTGCATAATGCTGCTAAGTTTCATATGACCAATATACAGGCCAAATATGGAGGTCCTATCACATCTGGTTGGAAAAATAACGGCAATGTTGAAGTTGCCAAATTTTCATTCAGTGACCTTGCCCTTTGACCTGACTGACATTTTTTTGTGGATTTGTATTAAGCTTCATTAGATCTATTCCTATATAGAATATCAAATCTCTAGCAATTGTAATTAACAAGCTATAGCGAAATCTATATCTTGATCTTTTCACCTCTGTGACCTTGACCTTTGACCTGACCTTAGTGAAATTTGCATAATGCTGCTAAGTTTCATATGACCAATATGACATCTGGTGAAAAGATATAGGCAATGTTAAAGTTTTTGTTAAAGTTTTCAATTTTGTATTCGGTGACCTTGACCTTTGACCTGACTCAAATTTTTTTGGTGGATTTATATTTAGCTTTATTAGATCTATTCACATATAAAATATCAACCTCTAACATTTGTAATTAACGAGCTATAGCAAAATCTAGATTTTGACCTTTTGACCTCTGACCTTGACCTTTGACCTGACCTTAGCGAAATTTGCATATTTGTGTTCAGCTTCGCTTGATGATTACACATACTAAATATGAAGGTCCTATCACCTCTGGTTTAAAAGTTATGAGCCAGGTTCAAGTTGCGGACAGACAGACAGACAGACATACAGACAGACAGAGCAAAAACAATTTGCCCCCGATCTAAAGATCCGGGGGCATAAAAATTATTGTTCTTCCAAACTTAATTCATCTTTTATCTTCATTGCTCAATTTACTGCAGTCAAAATTGAATGAGTTGAATTCTCTTTTTTAAAATTTCATGTGGAAAGGAAATATAAGAGAATAGAGGGTAAAATGTGTTTAAAACTGATGCGCTTAAACTCCTTAGATGTAATCCAAACGTAGGAATGATGAAAAGACTATTCACAGATAACAGTAATTTTCACCTTCCCTTTGCTTTTGTACAAAAGGGGTTGTAGAAATAATTCTCTGTTAAAAATCATACATAAACTTTAAAGTTTAGATTATAACAGAGAATTATTTCTACAACCCCTTTTGTACAAAATTAAAATAAAGAACACAGAATTATGTAATAAAGAAACTTCTGACCATATAATTTATGATAATCCAGTTACCAAAGGGGGTGTCACTTTGGGTAGAATTGAGTACAGGCCTGCCGCTGGCATTTTGAAAATACCCCCTTTCATATAGTTCCCCAAACAAAAAGTTGACCCATTCATATAGTAAATTTAAAAAATAAGGAACCCAACTGTATAGTAAAAATGTGTAATTGGAGCCAGAAAACCATTAATTTCACAACAGGAATGTTCTTAAACATCAAATAATGATAATACCTGATTAATTAGAGCAACCAGTGGAGATTCTGGCCATTTGGGGTTAATTTACGACACAAAAATTTCTACCCTTTCATAAAGTTGACAACTGCAAAACAGGGCCACCCAGCTGCACGTCTGTGTATACCTCTATATAGGAGGTGACACACCCCCTCCGTGCCAGTAACAAATCAATTCTGGTAATTATTCAAATGTTTCATTCTAAAAAAACTTCCAGATTTTCATGGATTTAATTTAGAGGTTGTACATTTCAATTACTAAGAAGTATATTTATAGATGTTAACCGGAAGAAACTATTCCAAAATATTTAGAAAAAACAATGTCAATCATAACTTGTATGTTCCTTTTTCGTTTCAAATAAAAACAACAGGTTTATTTCTGTTAATCAATTTGGGGTCCCAATTCAAAACATTTATATTTTGAATCCATTAATTAAGATTGTTTTTATTATGTAATATTTTTAGTATACCCAAATAGAAATAATCCGAAATTGTAAATATTTTTAAAGTGAGAGAGAGAGAGAGAGAGGGGGTGGGTATGAATGCGCATAATTAATATTGGATAATGTTTAAACTGTCTTTAAAGAATTATAGTGAGTTTCTCGGTCGGTGTTAACATCTTGGTACATTTCAAACAATCTACTGAGATAGTGATATAAAGAAATTGTTAAATCCTGACTACTAAAAGAAATAAAAGATTAAAAAAAGAAAAATGCATGTTTGTGAGGATAGTCCTTGTTGATACAAAATAATGCGTAAAGGTTCGTCAGCATAAGTCTTCCAATAGTTTTGAAATAGGAAGTTTGTATCTTGCAGGTCGATTTTGCATAGATCATACATGTGCATGCTGTTTGAATTTTGATTTAGTACATGTAATTAATGAGAAATATACACATTGTTGAACTTAAATACTGCCTAAAGTCAAGATAACTTCCCCATTGTTTATTTTGTATCAAAATTGTGTTTATTATTTGATTTTTGTAGGTCATTTCTGCACAAAGCATTGGGTTTGTCGACATCATTTCGGCTACAGTTTTCTCGATAGTTTTGATATTTGCAGGATGATTGTACAAGTATCTTTAACTGCATGTTGTTTAGTTTTGATTTCTAGAATTGTATGAAACAATTTACATCGGATTCAATTTGTTTTGCAGGAGGTAGGGATTTTTGTTTTTTTCCGCTAAACTTCAAAAATATCTTTTTAATGCAGTCTGAAAGATTGCTTCCATATTGTGTAGGATTGTTTGTGATTATGTCTCAAACCGGTATGCAAACTATTCCCATTTCAGCATCTTTTTAAAGTGCGCCCTTCTATATTTAAGTGTTGGTATGTGATCCGACTTTTTAAATCCAGAAATCAACCTGTGCTACTGTACTTGTATAAACAAGAATAAATATTGGTATAAATTAACTTTTTTTAGTGTTTCGTTGAAACTTATATACCTATAGAGTTCGCGTCCTGCTTTTTAAATAAAACAAATGGTGCACCCGACTTACGTCACAAGGTATGTCAGACGGTGATCCTCTCCGGGTACTCCGGCTTCTGTCATCACTACAAATGGCCTCCAGGATATAGTTGTAATACTGCTGAAATTGGCGGTAAACACTATACAACAACACAAAAAACCCAAAAAGCAAAAGAAACAAAAAAAAAAATCAATCACAAAAAGAAGAGAACAAGATTGCTACGCGTAGCTATGTCCCCCGCCGCCGCAGTAAAGTCCATAAAGTCCAATAACTCATGCAAAATTTTGCGAATCAAAATGGCGGCAGAAAATGATCAACTGCATTACGTTGCAAACAGCCAAGCAAAATTTCAGCAAAATCCCTTGATTGGATTTTGAGGAGATATGTCCATAAAGTCTTCCTATGTTGTAGTATGCATAAAGTCGATAAAGTCCCATAACTCCCGTAAAATTTGTCCAATCAAAATGGCAGCATAATATGATCAAGTACATATGGTGGCAAATGTTCACACACTAGGTCCCACCGTCGCGGTGCGGCAGGGGACAAAAAAAAATTTGAGCAGGGGTTTCCCCTTAAAATGAATGTTACACATACTGCTAAAATCAAAACATAATTTAAAACGGAGAACATAATTTAATAAATATTAACATTTTTCTCAAAATTAGAACTGTATGGATAGGTTTCTATGGCAACCAAAAGATCCTCAATCCACTGCAATGCATTTTAGACCCCTTTCAAAAAAAATTTGAGCAGGGGTTCCCCTTATAATGTAGGTATGCATACTGCTGAAATCAAGACATATAATTTTATCAAAATTTTAATTTTTTGGTTTGGTTTCCATGGCAACCATAGAAGTACTGAATCTTCAAATGCTTTAGAATTTGGTATTATATGACCCACAAAGTTCCTTTTAGATTTCATGAAGCTAGTGATAATAGTTTTTGAGATATAGTGAAAAACATACGAAAATGCTCAAAGTCCAACAACTCCTACAAAATTTCATGTCTGAAAATGGCGGTGCGAAATGATATAGTACTTGTAGTGAATAACAATCCTACAAGTTTTAAAACAAAAACCAATAAATGGTTTCTGAGGAGTTGCGTCCACAGGATCTCCATTTGTATAGTATTGCTAAAAATCGTCAAAGTCCCGTAACTCCTATAAAAATTGACGAATCAAATTGGCGGTGCGATATGATCTAGGACATATAGTGACTAACAATCCTACAAAATTTGAACAAACTCCAATACACGGTTTCCGAGGAGTTGCGTCCACAAGATCTCCATTTGTATAGTATTGCTAAAACTCGTCAAAGTTCAATAACTCCTATAAAAATTGACAAATCAAAATGTTGGTGCGATATGATCTAGTACATATAGTGACTAACAATCCTACAAAATTTGAACAAACTCCAATACACGGTTTCCGAGGAGTTGCGTCCACAAGATCTCCAGTTGTATAGTATTGCTAAAAATGGCCAAAGTCCTATAACTCCTATAAAAATTGACGAATCATACTGGCGGTGCGATATGATCTAGTGCATATAGTGACTAACAATCCTACAAAATTTGAACATAATCCAATACACGGTTTCCGAGGAGTTGCGTCCACAAGANGGCCTCCAGGATATAGTTGTAATACTGCTGAAATTGGCGGTAAACACTATACAAAAAAAAACCAAAAAAAACAAACAAACAAAAAAAAACAAAACAAAAACAACAACACAAAAAAACCCAAAAAACAAAAGAAACAAAAGAAATCAATCACAAAAAGAAGAGAAAAAGAAAACAAACGAACAAAAAAAAAGCAAAAACAAAACAAAACAAAGCGAAAAAAAAAAAAACAAACACCCGAACAAGTAGACCTAAATATGTGAGAGTAATGATAATTTGCATCAGAAAGTGTTAATTTATAGTACAAAAGAAATTATTTTGTCAAAAATTTCCCGTTCATTTTATTTCTTCTGAATGAAAACCATTATTAAGTTTTAACCCAAAACTGAAAAAATAGGGATAATCCACACATATATGACTTGTATCAAAATTTTATAAAAATTCGCCAGACTTTTTTTTACAATGTTAGGAATCTTAATTATTCCGTAATGCTGAACGACAAGAAAAAGAATACATCCTTCGCCATATATCTGACTTTTATTGATATTTTAGTATTGTAAAATACTATACTACACTGGATATTATGATGCAGCTATTTTTTACTATTTATCAAAGGAGTGCAGTTTCATGACAAAATTGATATATTATTACTAATGTTGATAAATATTCATAAAGACCTGTTATGAGCATATCTTTTGTTTTTCAAGACACTTTAATTCTTATAAATACCTTGGACTATTCCACCTCTCTTTTGTCTTTCCTTTGATTCTCTCGTTTTCGAAGCACTTTAACTGATGATTTACCTCAGATTATTTACTTATCCCGAATTATTTACCTCATATTTTTATGCATATACATTCATATTTCGTATGCTTAATTTGACTTTGTGTTATGTTTCACCTAAATGTTAGATGAAGTTTAAGTTTCATATGGGAACACTTACCCGGTCCAAGGATCGAACCTGCGCTACATTTCTGTAATATCAAGGTGATCACACGGCTTTCATAATTCGCCGAGGCTACCGTCACAAGTTACCGTGACAAAAGATCGATAACTCAGGTAATTTTTAAAAATACAAAATAATCGGTATTTATCTAATAAAATTAAACAAATATCTGAGACACGATCAATATAAAGGGAAACTTCGGTATTTAGTTATTTCTTATGAAGAACAAAAAATAAATTATTAACTAAATGATATATGTAGCCCAAGGACTTATAAGTCCTTGATATAGCCTAAATAAACTGATTTGAATAAACATGAGTAGAAGATTCTATTTCAATGGCGGGAAATCAGCATTTAGTTTTAGATATATACTTTCTTGTATTTTTCATATTCAGCGGTATTTTTTATATTCGAGGTCTTTAAGTTAATTAAAGTATGTTTCAGAGTAATTAATTGAATTTAAGTGCTTCGTAAGAAAAGGGGTGGTTAAAATGACCACACCTTTTCTTACGAACCACTTAATTCAATTAATTACTCTGAAACATACTTTACGTATTACGGAATCTTGTTTTATTGAAACCAGTGATGACAACTGAAAAGGATATGCCTCCTACTACCCCAGGTCTTCTGCCTTTAATCTTCTCATAAACTGTTTTAACAGGATATTTGTTCACTTTTTGACAGATTTTCAAAATTTTTTGTAGGTTTCTGTTAAAATTCGTTAGGAACCAACTAAACATAACTTACATTTGATATGGCAACTATTTCTACAGTGTCAACCAACAAACGGATTAGGATCCCTATGTCCTTCAGGAACAATCTTCCCAATTACTGAAATGCACACAAAACGCTATTTATAATATCTAGGAAGAATACGCACCAGAGACTACTTAACATAATTTTTAACAACACTTGAACCTTTTTTGAAAATGGTCGAACATAGGAACAAAATCCACGACTAAATGACCATACTTCTTCGTTGTATCGCCATACCACTTTTTTTTTTAGACTTTTGGGGTTTAGTTTGTTGCGTTATTATTTATTCTTTTACATATTGAAGTTTGGTTGATTCTGTACTTAAGCTGTCTCTTATTGATATTAAATCACATAATGTAAAAGTCTGATTGAATTGGCTTTTAAAATGATTTTGTAGGTTTTTTTTATGAATATGAAATAAAATAAATCAAACAAACAATACGAATAAAGGCATATCGACCTACTGTAAATGCCTTTTTATTGTTTTTAAAACAAATATTTAATGCCATTAAGCTGTGCCCAAATAAATTATAAATCCTTTGTCTGTATTCTAAATAATGGATTTTTATGACACTTGGTAATTATTCATTGACATCTATTGGAAAGGATAAACATAACTCTTAGTTGTTTTGTGTAATTTTTAATTAAACCTATTCGATTAATTTTGATATTTGACGTCAAGTATCTAGATAAAACCACAAAATGCCATTACAATTTATTATCCAGAAAAGATAGCTTAGGGACTGACCATTTAACCTGAAAGTGGGGTTATGGTTTTTTCTGGACAGAAATTTTTTTTTGCGCGAACCGCGAAATTTTTTTTCACATGTATCAACAAAATATTTTTTTTTCAAAATTAACATTATTTTTTGGGGCAGAAAGCCTCCTTCAGAATTTTTTTTTCATCATTTTGGCAGCCAAAATATCTTTTTCACATAAAATCAGCTCCAAAATATTTTTTTAGAAAAAAAAAACCATACCCCCCCTTTTCAAGTCAAATAGTCGGTCCCTTAAAAACTAAAAATGAATGATTTAAAAAGATCCCAATCAAATATCAATCGGATGACAGTTAGACCTTATATCTAACTTAATGATGACTGCACAAAATCATGTCATTCAAATTTGAAGGAAGTAAAGAACGTATTGTTGTCCAATGAAATGGTGAAAGGACATAGAGTTAATTAAAATATATAACTAATTATACAAAGAAAATGATGCTTTCTTCACAGTCATAAAAGGCTATAAAAACTATTTAAAGTTTATGGTAAAACCTAGACTTCCATCAAACATTTAAAAAAAATAGATGCTGATTAAATGAATTTTTGACAAAAATAATTAGTTGGATTTCGTTTCAAGAGTCTCAAGATCTTCCCTAAATATCAGTATTTTAGATGTTTAGAAATTTGCATAGAATGAAACAAGTCTGACTACTCTTTCAATTGTGATTAATGTCAAATTGTCTTATTCTTATCACACAAGTTTTGCAGATGATGTAAGGCTCTCTATTTGCGTAATTAATAAAAGTGACAACAAAAGTCCGAATCGACTGTATAAACATAAGTAATATACAATCACTGACCGTAAAACACTTTCTCAATGACGTCCACAATGTGTTACCGTAGAAATTGTTCCATGACGTTGCAAGAGGACATGGATTCATTTCAAGCTAACGACGTCCGCTTCACTTTTTAAATCATCATTTTTACCAATAAATTTTACCTAAAATTCGCCTTTATTGCAGTATAAACACAATAACAGTACATTGACTTGACATAAACGTTATATAAGGAATCGGCTCAAAACGGTGAAAATGCTCGCCATATGCTAGGTTTACACCGCCGATCAGACCAACTCGATCAACTCGAAAATGCTGTTTTATCCCGATCAACGTAATAAAATTCATCGATCGAGCTAGCTCACGACGTCCACTCGACCTTTACCCGATTTAACACGACTAACACTCGACCACTCTCGATCTCTTTACGACTCACGTACGACTTATGCTCCACCCACATTTGACCAACCAGACTTTGTCAGACTGAGCCAGATTATAGCCCGATTTGTGTTTGATTAACTAGACCTGGTCGGAAGAAGATCGAGAAATGGTCGAGTGTGCTCGAGTTTGTCCTGTTAGTACGTTTGTATATACGGGGGTAAAATGTGAAAATTCAGGGAACAGTTCAGCATGGTGGAAGAGCAGCAAAATTTGTGGCCCATGTGGCTGATGCTTCAAAGAAAAGATGATAACTGTGATAGATCTAGAGTAGCAGGTAAGGTTGGTCTGACACAGAAAGTGTGTAGTTTGGGTTATACAATAGCAAATGCTTCAAAGTCATCTTTACGGAGGAATGAATGTTCGCTTTAACATACTAGCAGGCCATTCTAAACATTCGTCAGAATGCGACTGTGCGTTTTTTCCTGTCATTGCATGTGAGACTAATCTGATACATAAAACAGAAGACATATCATCGCATGATATCGGTGGTAACTAGATTTACAGTAGTTTCCATGTATAGCTTTAAACCTGATTTCTGTAGAAAATCCGGTTTTTAGAAGGTGAAAATGGTGAGCGGCTGCCCGTTGGGTACATTTTCCCAGTGCAAATCTAAAAGATTTTTTTTAGTTTTAGTAAATGTTACAAATATTCAAAATAACATTTTTCTGATGGGATTTAGCTTGAATCATATCTTGTGATAAGAGTACAAACCTGCTCGGAAGAAATCGTTTGGTTAATTCTTGAATTCATGTATTTAGTGAATATGTTTCTGGGGTGTGTATATTGGGTACATCTTGGCTTCAGTTTCAAATTCTGTCAGCATAACTATATTCGATCGAATTGAAGCCCTCTGCACATCATCCTTTAATTATACTAGAAGCATGCACAGTCCAATATTCTTTTCTACAATCCTGATATAGCAAGATTGAGCTTTTGCCATTATTTTGTGTCCGTTGTCCATGAACTTTGCATTCAAATATATTCTATCCAGAAACCGCCGAGTCATGATAGATCTCGATTTGTTCAATGTGAAAAAAAGTCATGTCCGTTTCTAATCAAATACAACCACCAACTGCGAATATACTAGTAGTTTTAAATTGGATCTTATGGGAAAACTCATTTAAACTCCTAAGCCAATAAGACCAAACTTGTTACGATTGCCAAATGATGGTCCCTTTTCAAAAAAGTGTCTGTCATATCGTCAGCTAATACAAGATGACGGCCAAAGGGGAACAAAGTTAAACATTGTACCAGAAGGATTTTCACTGGACCAATTGCAGACAAAATTAGTCAAAATTGTCCTTGGATGTTTCAATTTCAAAATAGTATCCATGAAATCCAAGATGGACCACAACGGGGAAGATAAATAAATATTCGACACACCTTAGATATCCATTCAAATACTTTCTACTCTGAAACTACTTTGCCAATTGGTCAAAATTGGAGTCCTTGGCTGGTCCCCACTTGAGATAGTATCCGGCAGATTCTCATCATATCAAAGATGATCACCAAAACTTTATCACAATAGTCATTGGAGTCCTTTGGATTGCTCCTTTAAAAACTGAAGTAAGGCCCTGGTGAGAGACTGAAGCTCTTGAAAGCCTCATGTTCTGCTATTTTGAAAAGATGACATCATGTCGTGTTAAATCGAGTAAAGGTCTTGAGTGGTCGAGTTAAAGTCGGATACAGGTCGGGAAAAAATCGGGTTATGGTCGGGAAAATCTTGCATAGAAAAAAAGAAAGAATCTTGTTAGTCGAATAATGATCGAATACTAATCGAGTTGATCTGGAATCGACTCGGCATAAATCGAGAAGCGAATGAGTTAAAGTCGGGTAGAAGTCGGCATGATCGGATAAAATATTGAATCTCGATCAAGACCGATCCCTTTTCGACCTCTTCACGACTACCTCGATCAGACCCCGATTGATTCCCGACCTGTTCTCGACATATAATGCACACGACCTCTACACGATATTATTTGACATGTCAAAAATATTCGGGAACACAGCTCGAGTTCAGCACAGTTAGTAAGATCGCCCCGATTTGGTTAGTAGACCGAACCCGAGCATTCAAGATCAGTGTCCCGATCAATGAATATTCATGAATATTCATAAATCGAGTTCGGTCGAGTTGCTTTGATCGGCAGTGTAAACCTACCAATAGGCTGGCATTTTCCCGCGTTTCTAAGCCTCATCATGTCAAGTCAATGTACTGTTATTGTCTATTTCATCTGTTACTAACTTTAAGTATGGTCTGACAGGACGTAGATGTGAATTGCCGTGATTTTATATTTATGATTTTGGAATTCCCCCTTTCCGGTATTCGTTTGCCGTTGTATACCTACGTTGAACGAAAGTTTAAATATCCAGCACACTAACTATGCTAACTGGTAGATTCTTTATGCTAGGTTTACACCGCCGATCAGACAAACTCGACCAACTCAACCATGTTGTTTTATCCCGATCAACGTCATGAAATTCATTGATCGAGCTAACTCACGACGTCCACTCGACCTTGACCCGATTTAACACGACTAACACTCGACCATTCTAGATCTCTTTACGATTCAGGTACGACTTATGCTCCGCCCTCATCCGACAAACCAGACTTTGTCAGATTAAGCCAGATTATAGCCCGATTTGTGTTTAATTAACTAGACCTGGTCGGGAGAAGATCGAGAAATGGTCGAGTGTGTTCGAGTTTGTCCTGTTGGTACGTTTGTATATATGGAGGTAAAATGTGAAAATTCAGGGAACAGTTCAGCATGATGGAAGAGCAGCATAATTTGTGACCCATGTGGCTGATGCTTCAGAGATAAGATGATAGATCTAGAGTAGCAAAAAAGGTGGGTCTGACACAGAAGGTGTGTAGTTTGGTTTATTTAATAGCAAATGCTTCAGACCGAGAACTGTTGACCGGCTTTTTTCCCCTAATACATTTATATTATAAAATAAAATATTATAAGGTATTACAATAAAACTATTATATATGCAATTTATTAACTTCATAAAAAGTGTTTCGTCTAAAAATTCATTTCTTTATATGTAAATGCTTTTCATTTATTGACTTTATATAATCTTTTTCATTTTAAGCTATGTACAAGCCGTTCTCATTACCTTTTCATCAGAAGCAGCGACAAGAATATATGATTTGAAATTTATATGACGTCAAAGCGTAGTTAACAATGCATCTGCATCAGCTGTCAGCAGCATTGTTTCATATGTTAATGATGCAACGAGGTTTCATTATACTTGTGACGAAACAAAGAACAAATAAACATATGATAAGTTTATATGAATTCTAGAATTCCTTCACACTGAAAGCACTGAAAGCACTGAATTGGTTCCGGTCTAATTTACAGAAAAGATTGTCTTCGAGATAAAACTGGTAAGAAATCTGCGCAGTTCTTTGATTATTGAACTTTATTTATTTCATATTAAAAAGAAACACTGATTGCATACGATAGGTTTCTATGGTTTTAGTTAGTGTCTATGAATTTACCTCATAACCTGCCTTGTATCTACTGGGTACCTAAATTACATAAATGTCCTTACAGAGATACATTGCTGGGTCTTCCAAATGCACAAAAAGCCCCTTTCTAAGCTCCTCACTTCATTACTTACGACAGTCAAAGATGGCCTAAAGATATATAGTGGTAAAGAATACTCAACAAAGTGAATCAGATGTGGATTCTTAAAAACTTAAAAGACTTATTAGAATATCTATCTTCAACAGAACTCAATCACTGCAACAAATGTTAAAACATTTGATTTTTCTACTCTCTATACTACTCTTCCACACGATAAACTTAAGTCAGTATTCCGGGATTTAATACAGCAGTCGTTCTGTACTAATAAGGGTGAAAGAAGATATTCATATTTAGTGACAGGTAAAAACGGGGCCCGTTTTGTTAAACATCAAACAGATTCACACAAAAAGTATACAGAGGAGGATATCATCGCAATGCTGGAATACTTGATTGATAACATATTTGTAGAATTTGGAGGACACGTTTTCCAGCAGACAATAGGGATACCTATTGGGACTAATTGTGCGCCCCTTTTAGCAGATTTGTTTCTTTAATATCGTATGAAGCCAGGTTCATACAAGGGCTAGTTCAGAAAAAAGACAATAAGCTAGCCAAATCCTTT
Source organism: Modiolus philippinarum (assembly GCA_002080025.1). Classification (NCBI taxonomy): domain Eukaryota; kingdom Metazoa; phylum Mollusca; class Bivalvia; order Mytilida; family Modiolidae; genus Modiolus; species Modiolus philippinarum. Next base: position 90,753 of record MJUU01049013.1, read on the forward strand.
AATTTCAGTTTCCGTTATATAGATGATGTTCTTTCATTGAATAATCCTCAATTTAAGGATAACCGTCATGTTATATACCCAAATGAACTCGAAATTATGAGACCACTGATACTCCATCATCAGCATCATACCTGTACCTATACCTCTACATTGACATCTCTGCACGTCTGAAAACAAAACTTTACGACAAGCGTGATGATTTCGACTTTCCAATAGTATACTTCCCGTTATTGAGCAGTAATATTCCCACATCTCCGGCATATGGCGTGTACATTTCACAATTCAAACGCTATTAACGTGCCTGTAGTTTGTACAGCAATTTTGTCAAAATAGCGAAATAACTGTCTCAAAAACTTACACATCAAGGGTATGTTCAGTCACTGTTGCAATTGTCACTACAGAAGTTTTACAGTCGTCACCACGATTTGACAGACCGTTACAATGTTTCTGTTACACAGATGAGAACAGATATCTGTGGGTAGATCCAGAGTTTGTTACCGGACTGACTAACACCCACTGTGACAAAAGCAGACTTTTAACTAGTAGTGTGACGGGTGCCATGCGTGGAGCAGATCATGCTTACCCTTCCGGAGTACCTGATGATACCTCAGTTTTTATAAGGGTTCACACTACCAGTGCTTTAGTTGTGTGGCATTTTTATTCATTTTTATATATTTGTTTTGTCTTTGTCATATGGTGTCAATTCGTGTTGGATATAAGTTGCCGTGATTTTGGATTTATGATTTTAGAATTTCCTCTATCCTCTTGCTTCGGTATTCGTTTGCCGATGTAACAGAATGTCTTGTTAAAGAATTTGTTTCTATTAGAACATTTTCACAAGGTGGATTTAAAAAAAAAGTTGAATTAGGATTCGCTTAATTTTCCAAAGGTTTCAAAGACCACATATTTTTTGGAATTTTACCCAGCAACAATAATTTTAGAATTTGTTGTTGAAATAGAACAAACATTTTCATAAACCATATTTCAAAAATGTCGAATTTGTTATTTAAATTTCTTGAAAGTTTCAAAGACCATTTATTTTGGGGAATTTTATCTATTGGCCATACTTTCAGATTTTTTTATTAGAACAATCATTTTTCTCCAATAATATTTAAAAAATATTGGATTTCAGTTATTGGTTTATCTCTTGAAATCTCAAAGACCACTAATTTTTTGAATTTTACATTGAATCCATAGTTTTAGACTTTGTTATAATAAAAACGAAACATTATCATCAAAAGCAAGGAGATGGCAGTGGCCAGCGACGCACCAACCAAATGAAGTATTTTGGATTAATGGCCAGGATACATTTTGTTGAATATTGTTGTATGTTGATGTGCAATAAGCTTTGGAAATATTGATTCCGGTTCCGTCTTTGGTAAATTTCCTGAAAATATCAAACACTTATTTTGATTTAAATTTGAGCATACGATCTTATATTAAGGAAAGTGCCTGATGAAAAAAAAGTCTTAGTAAGTAAAATTCCTAAATGTTATTTAATTTTTGTAACTGTCCTGAAAGTATCTAAGACCATTGGCAAGTAATTTTAGAAATTCTACAAAGCAACCATATTTTAAAGAATTTTTTTCTATTCGAACAACCATTTCAGCAATTCCTAATGTCATAGACCAATTTATTATTGTATGGAATTCAACCTAGTAAATGAAATAAGAAGGATAACAGGAAACATATACAATGGCTGAAAATTACAATTACATACCACAAACATAAATAAAACAAACGACAAACGTAAAAAAACAATAGGAACTCAGGAGATCCGGACTTGATATCGGCACTAGCAAAAGCCAGCAGTAGGATTAAACCGGTTTATGGGTACCCAACCTCCCCTTCCCTATAGTGTCATTAACATACGAATAAATTCGAAACAGGTGGACTACTAGCTCTATGACCACAACTTGAAAGGAGAGAAAGTGACAATACGTAATTTTGAAATATGAATCAAGGAATGCTCGTCGTACTTCGGGAGAAAAACTCAAACTCAAAACACCCGAAGGATGATTCCAAAACAGTGATTCCAAATACTGCTAAAAATGCCCTTTTCTGGATCTTATTGACTCTGGTACAATTAAAAATAAAATGAATGATAAAAGGGATGATTTTGATTTCACTATTACTTATTTCCATTTACTAGACAGAGGTTTCCCTTGGCTTCATTTCAGGGTGTATGTTTCTCAACTAGTATATTCTGGCAAGTATTTGGTGAAAAAATCTGAACACTTAGAATTCTGAAATGTGATTCAAGACTTGATAAATATACTAAAAGTCTCTAAAAGTCTCAAGGACCAATTATTTTTTTTCTCTAAAAGTCTCTAAAAGTCTCAAGGGCCAATTATTTTTTTTATAGATTTCTACCAAGCAGCCATACTTAAGAAATTTGTTTCGATAAGAACAAAATCTTCACCAATTTTATTGAAAAAATATATATCTAGATAACGGAAGTTTAAATTGAAGGATTGGGCCAGGTTTTTATCTTTATTTTGAAGAAGCCCTTCGATGAATTCAGCCTCGTAAGAGTGGAGAAACAGATCGGCTAGGAGAGTTGCACAGTTTGTGACCATTGGAATCTAATAGTCTGTTGAAAAAAAGTCCTCCAAACTGGACATATAATTGTCGATCAGATACTCTAACATTTAAATCACTACTTCCTCTGTATATTTTTATATTGGGTTATAAATCCACCCCGCCTGAAAAAAAAACACTAAGGTGTAATTGATAATATATTTGTCACATTTGGAGGTGCTATGATGGTATACCAAAGCACAACTACTGTGCTCCTCTACTTGTAGACTTGTTTTTGTATTTCTTCAGGGACTCGTAAAAGATAATAAAATAAAAGATGCTAGATCCTTCAATCTTACTTATACATATATTGGTGATGTTCTTTCCATCAATAACGCATCTTTTGCTAATGGGACTATTAATAAATCTACCAGAACTAGAGATATTGCTACGGTCAACCAAGTGGCGAAAGTTTTACTGAACAGAAGTCAATGTTTACACCCCAATCTTACATTCCAAAACGGATCTGCGGTCGTTAAAAAGGCACAATGTAGACAACCGTAACATTTTCCGTTTGATATGTATATACTGTGAAGTCTTTTTTGAGGTAACATAATGAAGGCGTGGGTTGTAAAGCTTGACTTCGATTCAGTAAAAGTTTTGCCACTTGGTTGACCGTTGCAATAAATAAAAACAGCTGAAACCACTAAAGCTACATCTTTTTGGATTTACAGCTCGATTTTGACGAAAATTTCCATCTCAGTACTAAAATTTTCTACAAATGGAACGATTTTAATTTACAAATTATCAATTCCCTAACATGGACAGTGATATTCCAACTTCTCCTGCTTACGGAGTGTATGTTTAGTTGATAAGTTACGCGAGAGCTAGCACAAATTATACAGACTTTCTCATTACACATAGCTATTTCCGTGACTGCCTTATTAATCTATTAGCTTTAAAAAAATTCAGTCTCATACAATCATTAAAAAGTTCTTTAATAGATATAAGTCCCTTGTGGAAAAAATTGAAGTTGTTTACTTAGAACTGGAATGACCATTTGTTTTTCTGTCTACGACCTTTCAATAGCAATTGCCGTTGAGTACCGCAATGGAAGGTTAGGTTTGGCGTACCATAAACCGATTTAACCCGACATTTCTTTTCAAATGCCTGTTCAAAGTTACGATGATGCTGTCGACAATTTTTCCGGTTGTTTCCACCTGATTTGTCGTTTTGTCGCATGGACTTCGGCTCTTGACAACTTGTTCGGTAATTTTGTTATTAATTACCCCGTGTTGACAGAAATACTTTATTTCGATATAAGTTGTCGAAATGCGCATATGCAGAAATTAAATTCACAGTTACTTCGGTATTAAGTTATTTGTTACCACTGGGTCGATGCCACTGCTGGTGGACTATTAGTCCCCGAGGGTATTCACCAGCCCAGTAGTCAGTACTTCGGTGCTGACCCGAAAGCCGATTATACTTGGAACCTTACAATATCTAAATTTTGGTAAATGTTGAAAACTAAGGGGTATCTCCTCATGCAAAGCTCTGTCCTTAGCTGATTTTGGCTTTATATTAAGATCATATTGGTTATTTGTTCTCTATCAGTTTCTACATATCTTTGATTTTATGGTCTTCCAAACGTTAAGATTTTATCTGCACTGAAGAGACAAAAGTTGTCGAAATGCGCATATGCAGAAATTAAATTCACAGTAACTTCGGTATTAAGTTATTCGTTACCACTAGGTCGATGCCACTGCTGGTTGACTGTAAGTCCCCGAGGGTATTCACCAGCCCAGTAGTCAGTACTCGGTGCTGACCTGAAAGCCGATTATATTTGGAACCTTACAATATCTAAATTTTGGTAAATGTTGTTGAAAACTAAGGAGTATCTCCCTCTTGCAAAGCTCTGTCCTTAGCTGATTTTGGATTTATATTGAGATCATATTGGTTATTTGTTCTCTATCAATTTCTACATATCTTTGAGTTTATGGTCTTCCAAACGTTTAGATTTTGTCTGCAATGAAGAGACATAAGTTGTCGAAATGCGCATATGCAGAAATTAAATTCACAGTAACTTCGGTATCAAGTTCTTGGTTACCACTGGGTCGATGCCACTGCTGGTGGACTGTTAGTCCCAGAGGGTATTCACCAGCCCAGTAGTCAGTACTTCGGTGCTGACCCGAAAGCCGATTATATTTTGAACCTTACAATATATAAATTTTGGTAAATGTTGAAAACTAAGGAGTATCTCCCTAATGCAAAGATCTGTCCTTAGCTGATTTTGCATTTATATTTAGGTCATTTTGGTTATTTGTTCTCTATCAGTTTCTACATATTTTGAGTTTATGGTCTTCCAAACGTTTAGATTTTATCTGCAATGAAGAGACATTAGTTGTCGAAATGCGCATATGCAGAAATTAAATTCACAGTAACTTCGGTATTAAGTTATTTATCCATGTCCAACAAAATGCACTGACCAATATTTATAATTTCATAGGCACTCATTGTGACAAACAAACGCTCACCAAACGTCATTAAAAGGATACAATCAAAGTTCCACCTAAATATAACACATTGTCTGCAATATTCTGGATTCCTAAGCTTCATAAAAAACCTACAAACATCGTTTTATGTCGTCCTCGAGCGATTGTTCTAATACTAAAGACCCAGAGTTTGTTACCGGACTGACTAACACCGACTGTTACAAAACCGGACTTTTCACTGGCAGTGTGACGGGTGTGGAGCAGATCATGCTTACCCTTCCGGTGCATCTGATGATACCTCAGTTTTTAGTTGTCCCGAGTTCCCATTGTTGTTTACGTTTGGTCTCCTCTTGACGACTTTAATGAACGTAATCTTACTTTCATATCCAAACTTTAATTACAGTATTACAGATTCCGTGAATTTTTGAATACATTTAAACTGTTTCATAGAATATATGACTATTTGATATAAAAATACAATATCACTATCTAACAGCTTATTACCAAGGGAATTTCTTAACTTCGTAATACGGAAATGTTGTTAAAATGCAAGAAACTGAAGAAAAACTGGGATGTTACGTAATATGGAATATCGACAGGATTCTCTGCATATATCCTTAAATTGGCTTTGACCTGAGTGTTTACCAGGCCCACTAGCCTCTCACTGATACTGCCGATTTCTACTGAAATGCATGATGATTCTTTATCAAACCCTTCTGGAAGGTTTGAATTCAATATTTCTTCCGTAGAGCGACAGTGTTTTTCCAGCAGACTAGGCTCCTTGAACTAGCCGGGAGTTTAGCAGCAAACACTCCTTAACCAATATTTCAAAATTCTTTTTCAAGATTGTCGTCATGAACTTTCGTATGTTTATTCAACTTCATGAAATGGGAAAGAGAAAGGGGGGATTTGGTACCGATAAACTGGTAATCCTACCGATGGCTTTTGCTAGTGTTGGTACCAAGTCCGGCTGTCCCGGTTTACGTTTGGTCTTTTATTTGACTTTTTGTTGTTTTTTTCTTGTGTAGTTCCTTGGTACATCGTAGAATGTGACTATGTTTTTCTGCCATTGTAGGTATTTCCTGTTATCCTTTTTATTTCATTTTACATAAAAGCATTTAAGAATGGATCTATAAGGGGGCCACAATGAGTTAAAGACAGAATTTTGCACAAGGAAACAGCCCTCATGTTTTTGCAATTTCAAAAATATAGATATTGTAAATTTCCAAAATTTTTGATTTTTCGAACAAGGATGTCGCTACTGGACAATTGTGCTGATGATATTATTAGTATTATTAACCATTTATATTAACTTAAGTAACATTTTTGTTTTCCTCTAATTCGAGTTATAAATCTATGTGCATAACAATTATCAATTCATTAGCAGCGTCCCCCGGAGACTAATTATTATACATATAATAATTGCTACTTCTTCCATTAACGGCTTGTATAAAAATGTATCAAGATAGTCTTCAAAGTAAACATATATCAAGGTCTATTTTGTCTCATCTATCTTGAAAGCATAAACCATATAAATCTGGTTCGAACTATGTTAACTTCATGCACATAATCAATTCAGTTTTATATATATTTAACTAATTTATTTCAAAAACTATATACAACGAATTCAACTTCGATTATAAATTATATTCATGAACATCAATTTCACCTCATCTGCATACAACTACAGATTCTAGAAACACGAATTTCCGTATTTCCAAATATCAATAATTTCTGGTTTTTGGGGCATTCTTTTGACATACCATCCTCGCCATTTATCATCAAAAATATCTCGAATCACAATTTTAAATCAATGATACATGTGTACAGTTTTCAATTTATTGCTGCCTATTTCTCTAGAAATGGAACAACGGATGTAGAATACCGAAGGAACAAGGGAAGCGAAAACCACGAAAATAGATGTCCAAAGACATAGCAAAAACGGCAACAGAGAAAAACAAAGACAAAACAAGGACGTGAGACAGCTACAATGCACGGAAATAAAAAGACGATATTAAGAACTAAGGCACTCGTAGTGTGAACTCCCATGAAAACCGGGAGTGATATCATGCAGCTGCTCCGGATGGGTAAGCATGTCCTGCTCCGCTAGCAGCACCAGTCACACTATCAGTGAGTCAATCCAGGGTAGACTCAAAGCCGGTAATGTCAAGTCCGCAAAGACGTGAAATTAGCCTAGCTGAAAATGTCCGTTTTCATTTGGGACACAGACACGTCGTATCTGTCAATGATGTCATGGTGACGGCAATAGAATTTCTGAAGGGATGAAAGCAACAATGGCTGAACAAATCCCTGACTAAGCAACTTTTGGGACAGTGTATTTGCTCTATTCAAAAAGTCAATGTATTAACTTCATGCTCGACAGTAACGAATAAACTGTGAAATGTACACTCCATAGGCTGAAGAGCTAGGTATGTTTCTGCTCAGAAAGGGAAAATACACAATTGGGAAGTTAAAATCATCACGTTTGTCATATAGCTTAGATTTCAAACGTGCATCTTTATCAATGTATATAAAAAGATCTCTCCAGCCTATGGAGTGTATATTTTACAGTTGATTCGTTACTGTCTAGCATGTTGTTTATACAGCGAATTTTTAAAAATCACAAACATTCCTTGTAGTCGGCTCTTTCAAGAGTATTTCCCGAAGTCCTTAATGTAACTTGTGGGTTACTGCAAACGATCCTGATGTTTTGGTATGTTTGTTTTTCCTGAAAAACTATTAATAAGTTCAGGTCCAAAATTGAAAAAAAAAATGCTTCACAGTCTCAAGAGAATAATTATGCAGTTGGTTGCAATCCCTGAAAATGCACTACGTTGAAAATGAATTACCGGAGACTTTGTTATCGTTTTGTAGAACAGTAAACAATGGAAAGGATTGCTAGAATTTTCTACAGGTCAACCACACAAGGACATACAGGCTATTGTCGTAATACTTTTTCAGGTGAAAAGCAACGATAAATCCTTGAACAAAGACTTACTTATACATTTTCCCGGAACTTTCTGTCCATTTCGTACGAATGTTAAAAGCAGTCCATTTCATGTTAATCATCTTTCTCTATATTAAATTCATGATCTTTTGTCTTTTGATAACATTTAAGATTCAAGATTCCATTAATTTATATTTAACAGGGAAGGCCACGGTAATTTAGATACCTATGCTAGTATGGACATATGTCCTTCCTATGTCTATTTTTTTCTTTCTTTTCGGCCATATCGGATTACCACTTCCTATTTACCGACTTTGTACCCTTTTTACTTTCATTTTCAAAATTGTGACTTTTTCGTCACTTTTTTCTTTTAGTTTGATTAATGATAGTTGTTGTACCCAAACTTTTTGCACTTTCTTCCTCTTTATTCATTTTGTTTTACAAGTTAAAATGTGAAATTGTTTGTGAGTGAATGTTATTTTGACTTTGGCTTTAAATTACTATTTTATTTTGCCAATGATGTCATCGTGATGGCCATAGAATTTCTAAATACAAACCTGTATACAGTCGAACTTGACCACCAAGAAAACTTTTATAATACTTTTGTTGGAAATGGGGTTTAGTCTTAAACTTGGATTAGCATGGACATTTCTATTTACTGAATCGGAAAAGAAACACCGCAGGCGAGGAAGAGTGTAGGATTCACTATAACTATGCAAAGCAGCTTCATAATGAAACAACATTGATTTTCAGCTTAGAAATTTATTGTATCAACTGATATATCATCACAGTTTATATAATTATTTGATTCTTTTTTTTACTTTAAAATTCATTTAAATCCAATTTAAATTGATTTAAAATATCTATTTATCAAAATTCTAGTTTAATATATTTCACGTATTTTAGCACCATTACAAATGTTTCAGTAGCACAACATTGAAACATGAAGTTTTAAACATCCGAGCTAGATGTCAATTGCATTTCTGTGATAATGTTTTGACCACAATGAGGCTCATTAAATAGAAATTCACCAATCAAACTAGATTCTAAAGGTGTTGCGTAACTGCTGTTATTAGTAATAATTAATAAATTATTAAATAATAATTATAATTAAACGGTATATTGAAGTTGATTTTGTTCTTGGACAACTAACGTGTATAGTCATTCTTCACACTGAACATCAAAACTTGTTTTGTGACATAATGGAACTATTATGAATCTCTATTGTTGTTGTCACAATATTGATAATTTCATATTGGCCAAAATTTCTCAAATCCATTTGCTCATTAGATCGAAAACTATTATGAGTGATATTATACACGACAATCTACGTTATAAGTTTACAAGATCGTCATTGTGACTTTAGGGGACGAGGATCTAATGCTCTAAGTGTGTTTGAGGAGTTTTCGTTCAGTTTGGTTCTTATTAATTTTAATAAAATTATCCTGCCAAAAACAATACGACTGATATTATAAGTGGTTTGTGTATGGTTCAATGTTATTCGATTATTACCTTAAGGTAGTAGACCTTGGTTAAGGGAGATAGCTTTTTAAATCAGTAAGACGTCTATAACAGTCATTTTCATCGATGTTTAATACCAAAGAAAATGATTAACACAAACATACAAGTTATTTTTAAGAGTGTCCCTTAGCTCAGGTCTACCTCCTTAAATTGAAAAGAAAGGTTCCCTCTCGTTACTGGCAGTTCTGCAAAATTTCATGAATATAACTAATATCCAAACACAAATTGAAAGAAAAATTTGAATTTAAACATATTTTTATTGTTAAAATGAAATTATGGGTACAAATTACACTGTTTGCCAAATTATGAAGTTATCTCATATTAAACATAATACATGAGCATGCTGCCAATAAAAAATTATAATAAGTTCATTTTATGAATAAATATTAAATGTACGAGAATTTTGTTGATGGTGATGGTGTGAATGTGGCCTGAATTTATTTTTAAATTATGAATGACCTTTGTACGAGTTACTCCTTGAAACACGTGTACAACATATTGAAATTTACTGTTTTTTTATGTATGTTCTGTATTTTTTGTATTTTGTACATGAATATGAATGTGGACTGAATTCCTTTTTAAATTATGGATGACTTTTGTATATGATTTAAGCATTAAAAATCTTTCTTAAAAAATTCTTCATTCAGCTTATCAGACAAAAAATCGTAATTTCCACAAGTAAGTAGATCTAAATCAACAATACAGTTCTCATGTAAATCAGGATTGTCTGGCGACACTATCCAAGAGACAAAAAAAAAGATTGTGTGAAGTGATTGCGGTCCACAATAACACGATGGATCAGATACAATATTTGCCATATAAAGGTCAGGATTTAAGAACGCATCTTAATTGCGTTAATAATATACTTGATTTTCTATGTCCATAAAAGTAATAGTTGGGCTTTCAAGTTTTGAATGTTTTATCTCTCTTTTTTAATTCATTTTACGAGGTTTTCCGTCAGGAAAACTTCATATAGCTGTCGAAACTGCAATTATCCCGAGTACGAAATTATATACGTCTTCAGATTATTTTACGTTATTTTTTTTTTATTTACTTGTCAATGTCTTTCCAAATATGACTTTAAAACATGGGTTTATAATGGAAAACTTAGTTATGTAACGTGTCATGACAACATCACCTGTACGACTGTCATATCATAATATCGAAGCACACAACTTATGCAATCCAAAAATGTGATGTGAAACAGTGCCCAGGTGTGTTATTATACAATTATGGCACTTCCACGAGATTAATGTGGGGTTTAACGGAGCAATAAAATAATATTGAACGAGGGTTTATCCCGAGTTCAATATTATCTTTTGCGCTCCTTTAAACCCCATATTGATCAAGTATAGAAGTGCCATAATTGTTTTATTATATTTGATTGACATGGCTTAAGTCACTGGTGACAAACATTAGGGGTGTGGTATATCTATTGTGGGTGTAAAAGAGGTGTGGCCTGGAAATGTCAATCAAAGCAAGTGTGCAATATGATGATTTATGATGATCAACTGTGCAATATGATGTTTTATTGAGCAGGAATGTTTCTTTACCATATACATGGAAATAAAAGTACAAATATAATAATATAAGTTATCATGCATTGAACCAACTAATATGATTATTAACATAGTGTCGAAAATCGTTGAACGGCAAGCGACCTTCAGGTCGCGCCGTTCAACCATTTTCGACACTATATAAATAATCATATTAGTTGGTTCAATGCATGATAACATTTTTGTGCGGTTATGCAAACCTGTTTGTGTTTAACTAAGAAAACGATAATTACAAAATGACCTACATTTAACTACACGATTATACACATAAACGCTATGTCGACTGACCGCGTACTCTGGACAATACACAGCCGAATGATGTATTGATTTTTCATGTTGTATAAACATGATAAAGTTTACATGGGGTTTTCGTAATACATGGAGCGAAAACCTTTAAAAATGAATGCAAATAAAATATTTCATATAAGTTACATGTTATTCCAAGTGTAGATGTATTTCACATTTTAATTTTTTAGTGTAAATATCAGGCTGAAATTAGTTTTACACAACGTGGAAGTAAACTTTAATTACGATATGTTTATTTATCCATGCTTACTGCATGTTTGTGAATTTTGTCCTCATGTACAATTCTCTTATGTACGCTTTTGAATGACTTTGGTCTACATGTAGGTGAAACACTACATTATCATGATTATTGATTGTCTTGTGGAGGGTGGACATGGTTATTTAGCAGGTGGTTAATCAGCCAATAAAATCCAAGTTTACATCCGCATAACCGCACAAATTTGTTTTAAAAACTCCAGTAGAGACCAAAACACTTTAAATTCGTCTGCAGACTTTATTGATTTAAGAATCTATACCATTTGCTTGATGGGAAAGAATTTTCACGGCGGACACTATTATTGTCCCTTGTCTATGACCTTAACGGTCTATCTATTCCTTTTGTGCAACCAATCTAGCAATTTCATTATTCAATAGGTGTGATAAAACTGAGCTATACCTTTACCTTCAGACCAACATATATTGTAAAAAGGTTTTGGAGACTTGCTATTGTTAACTAATCTAAACAATGATGGTTCTTTTGAATTGTCTAACAATACTATTGTATATCCCAGTTCTGATGCATATTAAGATATTGGCCTAATATAAGTATAATAAAGTATTCTTTTCCTAGATTGACTTACTTACATTGTGACGGGTGCTGTTAACAAAGCAGGAAATGTTTACGAAGCGCCTGATGTCACTCTCAGTTTCACTGGAGCTCACACTCTGAGTGCCTTTGTTTTGAATGTGTGTGCTTTGTATCTATCTAACGTCATTGTTTTCTGTGTCTAACGTCATTGTTTTCTGTTCTCGTTTTGGCGATGTCTTGTACATCGATTTTTGTAAAATTCCACTCCTTTGTTCCTTCGGTATTCTACTGCCATTATATTTAACGAATTAACAACTAAAGTTTTCAATTTTCGTAATATATTTATATGTTTAGTCACACTCGACATGATAAATTTTCATCATGTGCGGTTCATTTGTGATCGGAACGGGTCGTTGTTCCGTTTAATTGTCAATGTTTCCCAGGTTCTGGATAAAACGAATCATGTAAACTTTATGTTTATTATGTCTTAGGTTACAAACAGATCTTACTTGTGTAGTTACTAAATATAAAAATACTACGCTCAAAATGTAGCGTCTACTATTTGTTTACTTATAGCCTTACCCATGTAAGGAATTCAATTTAAATAGATAGGCTCAAGTCCCAACAATATGGCGAACGTTATGCTCTCAATGACGTCATGAGCCGGGGAGAGTGCCGGATAACTTAGCCGGATAACCGGAAGTGATCCGGCGGGACGTAAACAAAATATCCGGACATGACACAATTAAAGCCAAAAATATAGCATAATAAAGGGAGACAAATTAACCTTCCCAATAAAAGCATAAGTAACCAAAAGTGACTACTGTCACACTCCCCCCTTCTTAAGATGTAATGTGCAATGCACATAAGTCTCAAAAAGGAGGTAGAAGCATTCATATGAAACAAGTAACAATCAACAATAATAAATATATCAACAACAACAATATCATAAGTTATATATACAAGCACCTAACTGTCCTGTAAGAAAGACATTTAAAACAAATATATATGTATCATAAATAAAACAACAATATATATATATATATAACAACAATGTAATGTCCATCAATGTTCAAAGTCCATGGTACAGTCCAGAATAAGATTCAAAGAATATCCAACATTAGTCCAAAATGAAATCGTGGTAAAACAGTTCTTTTTTTTTATATACACAGTAGAGAGTTTCATTATACACAGTAGAGAGTTTCACGGAACTACAATTGAAAGTTTATTAGTCCAAAAGATTTTTAGCAGATGAGAAGAGTTCCTCACGATATTTGAGTTCGGCGACCTGTCGTCTCAGTTTTCTGTTTTCTAACTCAATGTTTCTGATCCTTTCGTGTTCCCTCTGTTGATGACCATTACGCATTTCTTCCAACTGTTTTTTTGCTGATTCTCTGACACGTCCAAGATAGTCAATTGTGTTGCACAGCCAACGGAGGGATTCTTCTCGGGCTGACTTGAAGGTATTGCTGGAGGAGAGATTGGTGGCAGATCAAAAGATGAAGTCTGAGATGATGAGTCAGCTGTAACAGAAGATGTGATGACGTGACTAGATGGGATCTCCATCTCAGTGTTGATATCGGACGACATGACAGGCAGTGTTGACGAAGAAGCATTGGAATCTACAACTGTGCTGCAAGACACTGGAGTAGGAAGAAGTACTTTACTAGTTTTCACAGGAAACGACAAATAAGTAGCATCTGGTACCACATGCCTAAAGGAGGCATCTAAGGATGAAGAATTCACAGATTTAGGGTTAACAGAAGCCACATGCTCAAAGTGAGCATTTGAAGGAACTTCATGCCCAAAGTGGGCATTTTCTTGTTCTATAGCAGTATCAAATGTAGATGGTTTATGAAATTATGGGTAAGGCTATAAGAAATTCTTGAAGTCATGGTGAATGGAGTGCTGTCTGGTTGAACTTCTGGAAGAGGTAAGAGAGTTGGTCTTTTTGCAGGTTGTGTAGAAGAAATTGATGGGCTAGGCATCACAGGTGGAACGATAACTTTTATAGTTGGTGACGAACATGATGTAGGAGTAGATGACGAAGCTGAAGTAGGTAGAGATGTAGATGTGGTTGTTGCTTTCCTGGGATGTGACCTTCCAAAGTAGACGAAGAACCCTGGATTTATGTAGCGTTCATTGTCAACCTCCTCCCGTCTACACCTCTTGAGGACCCTGTTGAGTGGGCTGTCCTCATTTCCACATGCTGCTGGAAAGTCTACCAAGTCATGCTGTCTCTTAAGGTGGACTTTCATGTCTGCTTTCCTACCACATGAAGCCATACAACGTGGCATGGAGCAATAGTAAGTTACTGTTCTTGGCATGTGTTTACAGTCCCAATGTCTCTGGAAGTGCTGTTTGCTGCTGAACTTAATTCCGTTACATTCCTCAATGGGACAGGCCATGTTTGGACCATAATAGAATTCAATTTTATTTTCTTCTTCCGTGTCAATATCCCAAACAGCATGGAGCTCTAGCTCAGCCATTTCTGGAAGACAATTACCAATTTTAATAAATATCCTAAACATAGGACTATATTATTTATGTCATACTTATGTATACTGTAAATGTACAATTATTTCCTGCTTACAATGTTTGTATGTTGGCCAATGTAGCCGGATAACAGTTAGTCTGTTTTAGTGTACAAATATGGTATCATATCATTATCAAAATACAGTAACGTAGATGTCTGTTTCAATTTATTATGTAAATTGTGCATCAATTGTTCTCTGTATTGGTTTCATGTTTGGTCCAGACCCTTGAATTTACATTTTCGCAATAACTGTTGCATCAACATCGACACACGATATATGTACTTTTGCTTTATTTCTTGCAAATTATTATATTTATTTTGTAAATACAAATTCAAGAATGCACATGCATTCATTACGGACTAAACTGTACCCATGTATGCTTTTCAAACAATTCATAATATTATTCCATAACATAATTATAACAACGGATAATGCATGTTGTGTGTTAGAATAAATGATATCTGTATCCCCTCCCCCTTTTCTTAAAAAAAGAATCTCTACATAGAGATTATTTGTTTATGGTGAAAACATGTTTGGTGGCTTGATAAGTCTTCCATTTCTTGTATATTTAGGCGTGGCTGGTGTAGAATCATCGTCAGGACAATTTTCATCTGGCTCATCTAGATGAGTGTTGATATTTTCATTGAAGTCATTAGTTTGAAAATGTCTTGTCTGTAAAAGCTTTAGATGGTCCACATGGACCACTTTTGTTTTACTAGTTTGGCATTCTTTTATTTTATACGTTATATCCGAGAGCTTTTCAGAGATAGTGTACGGTCCAACCCAACCCAAACCAAGTTTTTGGCTTGCTTGAGGAGGGTACCAGCGTAGTACCTGGTCGCCAGCTTGAAATGTTCTATGTTTAAGTTTGACATCATAATACTTCTTCTGTTTTTGGAAGCTACCTTGTAAATTTTCATAGGTTACGTCGAATGCTCTTTGCATTGCAGATTTTAGCCACTCTACATATAAGATTGGACATTGTGGTAATGTGTGAGTTTGGTGTGATCCAGACATAATGTCCAGAGGAAGTGCGATTTCGTGTCCTAACATAACTAAAATGGGACTGCATTTGGTGCTTTCTTGAATACAAGAACGGTAAGCCATGGTGACATATGGCAGGTGATCGTCCCAGTCGTCTTTGTTGTCAGAGACGAACATGGCGAGAACTTGCTTAAGGTCCGATTGAAGCGTTCTACCATCCCATCAGACTGGGGATGGTAAGGAGTGGTTCTGGATTTTGAGATGTCGAGTAGTTTGCACATGTGAGCAAAAAGGTGAGATTCGAATTCAGGCCCTTGATCTGTATGGATACGATTTGGGCTTCCAAAACGGCATATAAACTCTGTCACCAGCTTGTCTGCAACGGTTTGTGCACGATGATCTTCAAGAGCATAGGCCTCCGTCCACTTTGAAAAATAATCAGAGACAACCATAATATATTGGTTTCCGTGGTCGGTAACAGGAAGTGGACCCATGATGTCAATCGCAATACAGTCGAGTGGACCATTGACAGTTACGTGCTCCATTGGTGACTTTCCTATCCCAGGACCGGGTTTTCTTCGCTGGCACAAGGTGCATGTGCTACACCACCGTTTTACATCATTTGTCATACCTGGCCAGTAAAATCTTGAACGGACACGAGAAAGTGTTTTGTCACGCCCAAAATGGCATGATATCTTGCAGTCGTGTAAAAGATGAAGTATCTCGTCCCGTATTTTCGCTGGTGCTACTAGTTGTAATTCATAAGTGCCGTCATTATTTAACCATTTCCTGAAAAGAATATTATCTTTGACAACTAATAATTGCCACTGTCTCAGAATAGTGCATAAATCTTGGTTGGATGTTTGTAATGTAGGTTTCTTCCCATTTGATGTTTCTAATCTTTCAATTGCGGTTTTTATTACAGGATCTTGTTCTTGGTATAGTCGTATCTCATCGTCGGTCCATTGCTCAATCCAGTTGGATTGATTTGGCTGACCAAAAGGGCCAGATACAGCCGGGCCAACCACAGGGTTGGATGAAGTTCTGCTTGATCTTGTTATTGCGGATACACAGTTATCCTGGAGAACATTTTGGCCACATTGAACGCAGTTCTCTCGTTTGCATCCACGACTGGGTCTCCTTGAAAGACCATCAGCATTCCCATGCAGAGAACCTTTTCTGTGTTTGATTTCGAAATCATAGGTTTCAAGAGTTGATATCCATCGTGCAACCATGCCTTCAGGCTCTTTAAAATTCTTCACCCATGTTAGAGATGAATGATCAGTTCTAAGAAGAAAACGTTTGCCGTAAAGGTAATGCTTGAATTGTTTTACGAAGACAACGACAGCCAAGAGTTCTCTATAAGTAGTGCAGTATCTCATTTGGGATTTTGAAAGGGTTTTACTGGCATAAGCGATGACTCTCTCCTGACCATTTTGGACTTGTGAGAGGACGGCTCCGATTCCAAAGGCGCTTGCATCTGTGTCCAAAATGAAAGGTTCATTTCTCAAAGGATAAGCTAATATAGGAGCTGATATAAGCAAGGACTTAAGTTTGTTGAAAGCATGCTCACATTCGCTGGACCAGTAAAAGCGCTGGTTTTTCTTTGTTAGTTGTGTGAGTGGAAAAGAGAGTGTAGAGAAGTTTTCAATGTATTTTCTGTAATATGATGCAAGACCTAGGAAGGAACGAACATCTGATACCTTTTCTGGTGTTGGCCAGTTTTTGATAGTGTCTAGTTTTGATGGGTCACATTTCACGCCGTGTTTCGAGACAACATGTCCAAAGTACGATACTTCCTCCCTAAAGAGTGCACATTTCTTTGGATTGAGCTTTAAGTTTGCGGTTTTAAATTTATCGAAAACAGTAGTCAGATTCTTCAAAGTTTGTTCAAACATGTTCCCGAAAACGATAACATCATCAAGATAAACAAGGCATCTCTCAAACTGAAGACCGTTTAGCGTTATCTCCATCAAACGCTCGAAACTGGCTGGGCTATTAGCCATGCTGAATGGCATGCGTTTGAATTGGAACAATCCTTTATGAGTAGCGAAAGCCGTTTTGGGTCTATCTTCTTCCCTTATTTTCAGCTGCCAAAATCCGCTGGCTAAGTCCATCACACAGAAGCAATTTGAACCACCTAAAGAGTCAATGGCCTCCCCAATGAGAGGTAAAGGATACGCGTCCCTCTTTGTGACCGAATTAAGCCGTCTATAATCCACGCAGAAGCGTGTGGTGCCATCCTTCTTCTTTACCAGTACAATCGGAGCAGCCCATGGAGATGAACTTGTTTCGATAACATCTTGGTCTAACATTTTCTGGATCTCTTGTTCTGCTGTCTCCCGCATATGGACAGGTAGTCTTCGCGGTGGTATCGTGATCGGTTTGGCGTCACCTGTATCTATAGTATGTTCGATGATATCTGTTTCGCCTAATTTGCCATCTGGGCCAACAAATATGTCGGCATAGTCTGCTATAACTTTTGTAAGTTTTTCGCGCTGACTGTATGTCAGCTCATCTGATGAATTGTTTACTAGTGTCTGTAAGTGTGGAGGAAGCTCAATTGTTTTCGATTGTATGGATAAAATTTGGTTCTTTAGACGAACTTTGTCTCTTTTGTTTAGATTCTTGGTATTTGATGAAGTCATCTGTTCAGCAGGGTGATGTTTTATGTCACTTGTTATTTCAGAAAAAGCTATCTGTTCAACCGGGTGTAATGTGGCAACTCGTATATTTTTCTTTAGTATTTTCGGATTTGGTGTTGGATTCATTATGGAAAAGACAACTTTTGGGTTACTTGTGTTTGTGATAGCTTTTGGAAGTATGAGATTTTCTCCGCCTCTGAACTTTTCTAGTGGTTCTAAGCAGCCATCTTGTTTACCGGCATAATGACCTCTGATTTCTCCATGAACAATCATTTCACTTTTTTGCTGGTATATGAATAGTTTCTGTCAGATGTACCCTTGCACATCTTGTTTCTGTTTTGTTATGCCTAAAAAGCTTGACGTTTATTTGTGGGGAGGACATCCTCCCTTTGCTAATGTCAATTAAAATTTCGTTTTTCGAAAGAAAATCAAGGCCAAGAATTCCTGGCATTCCCCCTAATACTGCTACAACAACAGAGTTTATAAATGTTTTCCCACCAATATTAATTGGAAGTTCGGCAGTGCCAAATACTTTCAAGGGTTCCCAATCAGCTGTGACTAGTGTCGAAGTTTTTTCATGCAAAGTACATTGAATTTCATCATAGTTTTCTTTGGAAATAATTGTTACCGAGCTACCAGTGTCAATCAACATTTCAAAATCTACATCATTTATTTCAACACTTGTAAACCAACAGTTTTGTGAAATTGCTGATAGGCGTATAACGGACGGTCTGATTGCTTTATTTATTTTGGCTGGACTGTCGACCTTGAGTACAGCCCTTTGGAGTTTGGATGACCATTCTGTGCCTGAGTTTGATTATTCTGATGTGTTTGTCTAGTTCTAACTTGGTTGTTCTGTCGTCGTTTAGTTTGTTCATTTTGTCTAGGACGTCGTGACTGGGGACATTGCCTACTAACATGACCTTCTTCTTGACAGTTGTAGCATGTAATTGGGCTTTTGGTATTTAGTCGGGTATGGTTTTGATTAGGAGCTGAAACTTCAGCTCTTGTCAGATTTTCAAGTGTTTGTTGTATTGTCTTCACTGATTTAGCTAGTTCTTGTATGTCTGGTATTTGTGGGTCTGACTTTGTGTCTGAATTGTTTAATGCATATACATTGCCTGTTGGTTCGTCATGTTTTGGTTTACGGTATAGCGTGTTTTGAGCTCCTTCAAAGGCTTCAAATTCTACGGCTAGCGAAATAGCCTTGTCCATGCTTGCAGGGTGAGAAAATTGAACATATCGTTTGAGCTCTGGGTTTCCTAAACCTGTGACATATTGTTCTATAATAATAGACTCTAACATTTCAATTGGAATTTGTGGGAAGGCTCTACTTGCCAGCCTTTTTAAGCAGTAACCGTATTCCGTAACTGATTCATTGCGATTCCTTCTTCTTGACCTAAACTCGCATCGAAATGCTGTTTCTCTCTCGGGAGGGCAGAAACGCTGTGTTAAGGCTGCCTTCAGCCTAGCATATATTTGTATATTTTCATGTGCAATTTCACTCAATGCACGCTGGGCATTTCCTCTCAAACAAATGGCAAGTTGGGCGGCTTTTTCCCGATCTGTCAAATTGTTCCACTGGGCCACCTGTTCGAAATGGCACACAAAATCTGGCCATTCTACACTAATGCCATTATATGTGTCTGGTTCCTTCTCTCTACGCCATTGTGGGCGGTCTTGGCTAGGCTGTGCTGAGCAGTTTATATCCGGCCGACTTAAATTTCTTACCCAAATGGGTAGATGCGGAGCTTCCAAATTAGACGGTTGATTCATATTTCTACTAATGTTACGTGAACAACCAAAGTGGTTATATGAAGAATGTGTGGTCAGACAGCTATAAGGGTTGTGTGCATGATTGTTAACTTGACAAACATCTTGTTTGTATGATGGATCCCATGATCCATATTTATCTTGACCCTGATTTTGAATTGGAAACGAAGAATTGAGTGGTGTTTGTTTTGGAGTATTGTCGATATATTGATTTATTCTGTTACACCCAGATTGGTTGTTTGTTTGTTTTTCATTTTGGTGACGTAAAGACCTTACATTTGCCATGTTGTGTATTTCTCCATATGGAGAAAAGTGTTGATCATTGAACATGACATTTGTGTTTTGAATTTGTGGTAAATGGAACATCTGGTTTGGATTGACAGAATGCATATATGTGGTATTATTTTGGTCACTCCATACATTTGGAGCATAATTGTCAGACATAATCATTCCGTTTATGCTCTCTTGACGTTTCAAATTTTCCCTAATTGCTTCTTGATTTACACAATCAAAACGATCGTCTTTGTTTACAATTGTTGTGATCTGATTTTCAGTTTCATATGAGCGCTGATCAGGTTGCTCACTATGTTCATAATGTAATCTTGGTGATATTTTGTTCGGGCAATCCCGATTGTCAGTATTATTTGCCATATTTATTTCAATTTGATTTTGGCGTACTCCTAGAGAGCCTCGGAAACATTCCGATGTCACGTGGTTTGAAGTTGACGTTGAATACACAACGTCACCATTACGTTCAGAGGTGTGTGTGGATAAAGGATGTGTATCACGACATTTAGACAATACAGTCTGTTCTGGCGGCATTTTGTAGTTATCATGAATATCAAGAACAATTTGTTTATTCATAGGATTCAGTGGTGTAACGTGAAACTCTTCCCGTTTTGGATTTTTGTCAGATATTAACTCGTCATTTTCAATGTCACGTTTGGAACAGTGTGCAGCGGGTGCGTGTATGTGGAATTCAGACAACCTTGCCTGATTTGTTAGTATTTTTGCATGGTGAGCAATTTGATCATCATCGTAATATGTCATTGAATTAAACTGTGTGTCAGGAAAACTTTCCTGTTTTGGATTTCTACGTTCAACGTTGACAACGGGAGTGTACAAAATTTGTGTTTCCGGTGAAACATTTGTCATTTCTGTGTATTTATTGTCATGCGATTTCGTGTCAGAAGACTTCATATGTTTGACTTTGAACTCGGACAAATGATTATTGTTTCTGTCAGCATCAAGCGGACTAAAAGGACTTGGGATTTCTATTCTGTTTTGTGGTAAGTCTTTGTTTTTATTTGTGTGTATGTCTACCATTTCAATACTTTTATTACCAGTTGTATCACTTTCAACACCTGTTGAAACATTTATTTCACTAAAATTTTCATGATTTTGACTGACAAAACTTTGACTAAACAAACGACGTACGCCATACCCAAAATTTTCAAATATTTTTCTAGCGGAAGACATCTTCCGTTTTTGAAATTGCCTTTTTTGTTTATTTAATTTACTATATTTTTATAAATATATGCTTGGAATGTTACTACCGTACTTTCGTTTATCCCGGACGAGCCCCCAGTGTGATCGGAACGGGTCGTTGTTCCGTTTAATTGTCAATGTTTCCCAGGTTCTGGATAAAACGAATCATGTAAACTTTATGTTTATTATGTTTTAGGTTACAAATAGATCTTACTTGTGTAGTTACTAAATATAAAAATACTACGCTCAAAATGTAGCGTCTACTATTTGTTTACTTATAGCCTTACCCATGTAAGGAATTCAATTTAAATAGATAAATTGTAATTTAAATCTAGCTTGTAGGCTCAAGTCCCAACAATATGGCGAACGTTATGCTCTCAATGACGTCATGAGCCGGGGAGAGTGCCGGATAACTTAGCCGGATAACCGGAAGTGATCCAGCGGGACGTAAACAAAATATCCGGACATGACACAGTTAAAGCCAAAAATAGAGCATAATAAAGGGAGACGAATTAACCTTCCCAATAAAAGCATAAGTAACCAAAAGTGACTACTGTCACACGTGGACGCCGAGCTTTTGCAACGTTGGTTATGAGAACGGGAAGTGAATATCTTAATTGGTCCCGATATTTGGCTTCAAAAAATGCCCATGCAGTCGATTTAATGGAATTCTAAATACATCTGCGAACGAATATCGAAACAAAAGTGAAAGTGGGGAAATTCAAGACACACGGAAATTCAGATTCAACACAATTTAAGACATCATTACAAGGACAAATCAAATAAACAAAATTAACAAGAACGCCACAAAAATAAAGCACTAGCAGCAGTGTAAATCTTAATAGTTTGACAGTATTATCGGAAGTGTAAGTAGTTAACAACAGGGCAATATTAGACCATATCCGATCACTTACTGGACCACTTTACAACACGTCATAAACTTAAGGTGGATCGGTGGTATTCCGCCATTATGTTTTCATATTTCTTGCTTTGATAGGTAATTTTTATTAAAGAAATATACAAACATTTTACAATTTGGACAAATCTGTACAATATTTGGTTTAAAACACAAACGATGGGTCTATTTCTCTTAGTTTACCAATTATTTTTGAAGAAAAATTCAGAATAGTATTTGTACTCTAAAATTCTTTGAAATGAAAATTTAAACAAGGGAGGTAATTTAAAAAAATATTTTACAAAGAAATCACTACGAAAATTTTGACTTTGTGAAATAATTTCGTAATAAGGTCCGTGACTCCCATTTTTCTTTTTGTTTTTAGAAAAATCAATACAAGGGCTAGCAATATACAAAATTAAATCAAAATTCTCATGGAATTAACTTGAATAATTTTTTAAAAAATGGCAATTTTCTTTTATATTTCAACTAAAAAATCCACATTTTCGGTGAAAGATTGTGAGCTTATATGGTCCGTGACCCACAATTTTTATTTTATTTTTTTGGATGCCAAATTTTTGAAGTTTAATTCTGCAAATTATTGAAAAGTTCTGATGGATTTTGCTTAGTCCCCCGAACCACCTTAAGCCTGAAACATGATTAAACTGGTCACATTGGCCTTACATGTTTGTGTAGGGCGGACAAACAACAACCGATAAATCTAAATACCAGAACTTGGATATGGCCTATTTTGATAATATGAATTAAGAATTTTTTGTCTTCTTCCGCCTTAATGCCTAGCCAGAAAAAAAATTCATAACGTTGACTGCAATGCCAAACTTCCTCAAAATATTTTAGAAGTTGCAAATACTGACACTAATTACGGGCCGCCACGAGGCGGTCCGTTATTTGATATAGAATTTGTACGAATGACATGATTTACCGCGGAATGAATGTAGTTGATGGTACATGGAAAAAAAATACAAGTCTCAAAAAATAATGATTTGGATGTTTCAAACTTTCAAATTTTTTTTAAAATCAATTTTAATGTCTTTCATCATCATATACCTGAAGTTTTCAGTTAAAAAATGGTTGTCATAGATACATGAATGTTTTGGAGCAAATTTAGAATCGATTTTTAATTGGATGAAAGGCATGCTTGAAATAATAAACTCCTTTAATGTAACAAGTTAAGCTTTTTTAAAAAGCTTCCCGGTTTATAGCCATCAATACATTTATTGGGCATATAACAAGGAATTAAATAACTGGAGTGATTGTTCAATCTGGGATAAAATGTACTACATCCTGCTAAGCTCACCTCGTTGTACTGTATCGTCTACATTTATTGACAAATATATACAACAATTAGTTTTACAAATATACTGGCATCCCTAAAAGCAACGAATCCATACCCGTGTGTATGGATACATTTATAAATTGTAAAAAATGCTTTATATCAAAATATTAAATTTCAACCTGTTAAACGATATTTTATGAAACATTCAAACAATCGTTGGTTTAAAGATTTAAACAGTTTCTTTAGTGTTCGGAACCGTAGATATACAATTATGCACGTTTCCCATATCGGAAGCCCTCAGGATAGATAATAATACCAGAGGAAATCTGCTGATCGGATCAGATTCCGACCTTTTTAAAATATAGATTGACGGATTCCTAAAGCTACCATGACAACCGGGAATAAGGAAACGATTGCCTTTCCCTATACCAGTTGACTTCAATATAGCTAGTTTGGGTATTTGTCGTCCCTTACTTGTCCATGGTTGTATTTCGCAAACTGATTATATTGAAGGCAATGACAATGTAAACATATATGATGCAATCAGTTTATAGTTAAATTAAAGCCTCGAATGGTTTATATCGATGTGCAAATCAGCGGGATTACGGAGACGACGCACATCATTTAGCATCAGTATTACGCGGGAACTTCTGACCAATGAGCAAGCTTTGTTTTCGTTTCTGCAGACATGCTTGCAGCGAACCATTCTAGTACCCGATTTCCATGGAAACCGGGAATCACCATGTAGCAATTTATCTTTATTATCGATTCAAAATATAATTGTGATAATGTATACATATAGTGTAAACACATGTACAATAAATACACGTAGATTATCAAAACAAAGTGCTTTTTTATCGCCTAAAGGGTCTTTATTTCCCGTGTATTTATTCATAATCATATAAGCGTTTGAGAGCACGAAATTAAGGTACCCTTATGCAACAAATGTCACAGGCAACAAATAAGACTTGCTTTTCCATCATTCACAGGCATTGACACTGTTGTGATCTGCTCTCACTTCAGAACACAATTGCTTCACAATCTAAATATTGCAAACTACCATGAAAAATGCAAATTCTTAAAATTTCAATATTAGGCGGCCTATAATTTGACGCTTGCGTCAATAATTTTCTTGTTCCTCTTGATATCATAGTTTCATGTAGCTCGTCATTGAAGACTTCGCGGTCATACTTCTTATAAATTTTGCTTTTAATGTCAAGTGCTTTTAATTCAAAGTAACGGTATTTAAAATTTTGTTGTATATCGGGTGCATTGCTTAATTTCTACTCTCTGAAAGGGGGTAATAAAGTGGATGTGTACTTTGTGCATACTTATCAATTCGGCAAACGAATGCTGAAGCAAAATATAAAAAGGAAGAGCTACTGTCAAAAATCCAAAAACACGACAATTTAGATGTATATAGAAAAGAGGACAATAATGAACACGTAAACAAACAATGATAAGAACACCAAAAAATAAATAAAACACTGGCACTTGCACTGCTAACAAAAAACCCTGAGGTATCGTCAGGTTCTCCGGACGGGTAATATAGTCTGTTCTACGCGTGGACCCGTTACTCAGCCATCTTCAAAATGATGTTGACCGATCAGACGGTAGCTATTTGTTTTCTTGTAATTTCTAACCCCTATTATAGAAAACCAGTTAAGGATTGGCTAAAATCTTTTGTATGTGATACTTATTCTCTAAGCATAAAAAAAGTACCAAGGTATAAGTTTGAAAGGCATTGCGTTAATTTCTGGAAATATAAATATAGTTTCTACAATGAGAACTAAGTTGATTATGAAATTTCTCACATCGAGTTAAGGGCATACGATACAGTTACAGGGGAGATAATAACGTTGTTAAGTGGAGTGGTAACGTTTTCCCAATTTTCGTGACGTCGCTCAAAACATCGTCGTGAATTCGCGGGAAAGGACAGTACGTAACCCACGCCATTGTATTCATCACTGCGAGATGCAGTCTCCAGGATCTTACTCACAACACATCTGTTATATCAATTTACAATGAATTTTACACCTGAAAAATGTCATATCGGTATCACAGGGGTTAGGCTCGTTAGATGTTCAAATTAAATATATAGTATTATTTTAACATTTAACGAGCCTAGCCCCTGTGATCGATAAGACGGGGCGGGGGTGCGTAAAACGTGCAACCGTCACGGTGAATGATCGACTGTGTATTTGAACAAGTCGCACAACAGCTATATACTGTACACGTCGTGTTGTGAGGGTGTAGCAACTAAGTTACTACTATACCAAGTGAATACAGGATTTATTTGGTTTGATTTACGAGACATCTAACATGTTAAATAGTTGGTAAATGCCCGCTCTATCTTCTGTAGTACCTTCTAGGATAAAATAAATCAGTGCTGTTTTCATTTTTTCTTGTCCATTAATTACGATAATTCAAGATCTAAATTTTCCGTGCTTTTAGAATTGAATCAAAACACTAAACACGACTTTCTTCCGTTAACTGTTACTTGCATGTTTTGGGTCGCTTGTTATTTAAACATTCAACTGAATTTACGTAAACGGACACAACATCGTCGTATGTATGGGTCACACGAAGATGGACCACACTTTCAAATATACCATTTTCGTCTTGCACCATGTGAGACCATTATTGGAACTGACCCGAAAAAAAATGTATCGCGCGACAACAAGTTTGAAACAATATTTGGAACATTAATTCGGATACCGTCTACCACCTGATGAATTAATGCAAATAGAACGAAGAAAAATCGGCGGGTAAAGATGAATGACGTTATACCGAGAGAAATACAACGCAACGTCATTTACCGCCAAAATATTTTTTTATTTTTTGGTAATTTTTTTAGTTTTTCAAAGATATCTTAAAAACTAGCACATGGACCCCTTATTTTCTAATTAGTTTTCAGAAGAAGACCATGAACATTTGCCAAATTATGAAGGAAAAATCAATAGTCAATTTTTTTAAATCTCGATTTCAATCCAGGCATATAGCTATAATTAAGCATTACATATACAAAAACACCAAAAAAGTGATATATCGGGTGTAGTTATTATATTTTGTCATACTTCCATTTAAAGGCAATGAAATGAGCATTACAGATCAAAAATCAGAAGTAAAATAGCCCAAGTACTGCGAAAATTACAAACATTTAAAAATAACCATAAAAAACGCAAATTATTGGGTTTTGCCCTAAAATTAGCCATTTTCAACGTTAAATATCTCAAAAAGTAAGTCATGAAGGTATGTTTTCTTTTCAAAGTTGGAATCCTCATATCGAAATTGACGCTATATTGGATTTTCGTGAAAAAATCAATATGGGATCTATATTGTATCGTATGCCCTTAAATAAATTTTGCAAATGTTTGAAAACGAGGCTTGCCGAGTTTTTA
>MJUU01049014.1:0-13504 GCA_002080025.1 Modiolus philippinarum
AAGAATTCTTATAAAATGACGTTCGACAATTAATATTTTGTACGTTGTGCGATCGTCTTGTGTTATAATTGTGCAGGTTATAAAGTTGTTGAGGAACGAGGTCGTTCAGGTATAACGGAGTGTGACGATGAAACATCTCATGGAATTTTATAAGTTTATGCTTTCTTCGGCGCTCGTTTAGGGAATCCCAACCAGTGTCTTTGTACAAACTATCCAAAGAACAAAGTTTAGTGGCACCAGTAATAATTCTAGCAGCCTCAATCTGGATATTTTTTAATTTGTTTTTAAGGTAGTTTGGAATATTGTCCCATATGGTATCACCATATTCCAGAACTGGCCTTATAAAACTGAAATAAATAGTTTGCAAGTGTTGTCTGTTAAGCTTAAATTTTAAGCTGCGTAAAAGGTTAAGACGTGGGGTTGCCTTATCAATAATATACTCAATGTGGTGATTCCAACTACCATCTTCCTGAAAAATCAATCCTAAATGTTTATGTTTTTCAACTTCATTTATAATATTTCCGTTCATGTAAATAGGGGGGTGATGGGGCTTAAGATATTTTTAAGATATTGTCATAACTTCCGTTTTTCGAGGATTAAAAGTAACAAGCCATTTTACTCACCATTGGTGGATTTTTTCAATGTCAGAATTAAGGGCTTCCGCAGCAGCGTACTCGTCCTCAACAACAATATATAGTGAAGTATCATCTGCAAAGAGTTTTATGTAACATGCAATATCGGATACGATATCATTTATAAAGACTAAAAAGAGGATAGGCCCTAATATAGATCCTTAAGGCACACCGGCCTTCATATAAATGAGGTTAGAAGTTTGGCCACTAATTACTACTTTTTGTTTCCTATCTAAGAGGTAACTCCTGAACCAATTTAAAAGGTCACCGGTAATACAAATTTCCTCAAGTTTGAAGAGGAGTCCCTCATGCCAGGCGCGATCAAATGCTCGACTTATATCACAAAAGATTACTCTGACTTCTTTGCCCGAGTCAAGAGCAAGACCAATATCATTGGTTAGGCTTAATAACTGGTTTACAGTTGAATCCCCTGGCATGAAACCAGATTGAGAACTTGTTATGATATTGTTCCTAGAAAGATTATTGAAAAAATGTTTCAATATACATTTTTCCATTGTTTTACCTATAATTGACAAAAGAGAAATGGGTCTATAATTCGATATTAACTCACGATCTCCACTTTTGAAGACTGGGTTTACATTAGCAATTTTCCAATCGGCTGAGTATGTGCACTCTTGTAAGGACTTGTTGAATAGCAGAGCCAGTTGATAGCTTAGTTCGCGAGCTGCATATTTAAGAAACCTTGGGCTTATTCTGTCGGGACCTATGGATTTTGAGACATCAAGGAGAAGGAGGTAATCATAGACTTCGTCATCGGTTATATGTATTTGTTGCAGATTTGGAGTGTCATGGGCTGAGGCAGTAATGGGGATAGTAACATTCGAATCGTCGACTTAAGCCTGTTGGCTAAAGTACATGTTAAAGGCTTCGTATGTTTATGATACTATAGGGAAACGGAACAGATAAAGGGGAGATTTGGGTACCCATAAACCGGTTTAACCCTACCGCTTGCATCTGCTAGTGCCAGTACCAAGTCCGGCTGTCCCGAGTTCCTATCGTTGTGTACGTTGTCTTTTGTCTTTTTCGTGTTTTTCCTGTGTAGTTCGCTGGCAGATTGTGACATGTAATGATAATTTTCGGTCATTGTAGGTGTTTCCTGTAATCTATTTTTTTACACATGGTAAAAATTCGGAGAGTAATACCCATGTCTCGCTTTCAGCGACTTTCGCCACAGGCGAGACCATTAAAAATACGTTGTGCACATCTGCAATATATATTGAAGCATTCCAGCCGTCTAAGAGGAGTTGCGGAAAATGGAGGCATAATCTATAACTCCAATAGGCTAAAATGACAAAGTCCAGATATATAAAAAAAATCTATACATATAAAAAAAAAAACAAAACAAAAAAACCAAAACAAAACAAAAACAAAATGTGCTCAGCAGTTTAGGAGGAGTTGTAAATAATGGAAGCATACCCTAAGACTCCAATCCGCTAAAATGACGAAGTCCAATTATAGCTTGAAAATCTAAAACAAAAACAAACAAACAAAACAAAATTAAATAATACAAAATGCATGGTGCCCATCTACAATATATACTGAAACATTTCAGCAAGTTTGATTGGAAAGTACCAAGGCGTTTAGGAGGAGTTGCGGATAATAGAGGCAAACTCTAAGACTCCAATAAGCTAAAATGACAGTCCAAATACTGTGAAAGTACTATTGTTCGTTGGGTTCCAATTTTCGTGGATTTCGTGATTCTCTTAATCCACGAAATTAAGTTCCCAACGAAATGCACTTATAGCCAAGAGTTTGAATGCTAAGAATTCGAAACCACGAATTTAAGTACCCACTAACTAGTGATATTTTGGAAAACCACGAAAATTGATGTCCACGAATAAAAGTAGTTAAACGGTATAGCTAAAAAATATCAAATAAACATTAGAAATAAAAGAAAAACAAAATGTATGGTCCATATCTACAATATATAATGAAGATTCCTTCAAATTTGGTTGGAAAGTACCCATCAGATTAGGAGGAGTTGTGGGCAATGGACTCCAATAAGCTAAAATGACAAACTCCAATAATAGCTTGAAAATCAGGATATAAACAAAATCAATAAAAAAAAACAAAATGCATGGTGCACATCTACAATATATACTGAACAATTTCTGCAAGTTTGGTTGGAAAGTACTAAGCCGTGTAGAAGGAGTTGCGGATAATGGAGGCAAACCCTAAGACTCCAATAAGCTAAAATGACAAAGTCCAAATATAGCTAAAAAATCTATTAAAATAATAATAATAATAAAGAAATAAAAACAAAATGCATGATGGATATGGATATTTACAACACATATATTGAAGCATTTCTGAAAGTTTGGTTGGAAAGTTCAAAGCGGTTTAGGAAGAGATGTGGATAATTTTAAAGATTTAGGAGCCATGTAGAAGGACGGACGGACAGACAAACGCAAGACGATGGATAGTGATCCCCATGTGTCGATCCTGCACCAGGCGCAGGCGACACAATAATTAACCCACTTGTACAAATTAAAAAAATATTCCTTAATCCCAGAAACCTCCACTATGAGAATGGTAATATATATAAAGGCCTTAATTTTGATATTTATCATACAATTCCCCATATCTAAGATATTAAGAATCTTTTTATTTTGTTAAATTATCCGGCCCTTTTGGTATTCAAAATACTTATAGTTTTTCTTGACATTAATTCTTTGTCGGTCTACAGAGGTTCGTTATCGATAAAAATGTAGTATAATTATAGATAAATCTTTTTATTTCCATACATGCATTCATGTTAAAGCTTCATCAAGTTAGATTATACCCCGATCTAGACTAGAATTTGATTTGTATTAACATTGACATTGAACATTACTTATAACCTCAAGTGTAAAGTCTACAATCTCAGAAATCTTCAGAGAAATCAAACAATTCAAATCATTTTCTTCCTTTCAGACATGTACACAGAGGGAAGGAAATCTAAGGATAATGTATCTTATCTTTACATGTTTCATGCAAGAGCTAGACATTGTATGTGTCTGCGCAAATTTCTTTCAAGCTATGAGTAAATATAAAGCATGTCATTTTCTATTAACCTCAAACAAGGTGCATTTTTGACAATTAAACACAACGTTAATACTGTTGAATTGCTGGTGGATTTTGAACTACTGTTAATCACTCGGGTTATCCTTCTTATTCTGTTAGGCTTACTGGGACTACTGTCCACATATATGCCAAAATAGATTTTTTTCTATTTCTTACTTACCAGTTAGAAAATTACAAATAATGATATCCAACTGTCGGTTCATTTTCTCCGAACTTGCTTCCACACTGATCATCATATTTAGACATATCCGGCGCACCTGTGTGCATACCCAAACATATTTTTTTTGTCTTTGGCGTTAATCAAAACACGACATTCCAAATTTTCATCTTTATGTTCCTTGCTGTTTCATGTTTTAAGGAACTATGTCAGATATTCTTTTTATAAGTAATGGATATTTGTGTAATGTCTGTAAAATCCTCTGACCAGATGGTCGCTCTAGTTGTATTCGATCATATGATGCGTAGAATGGCACCAGTACTCCCTTCAATAATGTTACAGGTGTTCAAGAAAATGTCCTATATTTTCCACCATCAGATGAAGGTGTCTTTTTCTTTAAAAGACAAACTTGAATGACTTAAATGAGACAAACTTTTGGAAATTAGTACTTCTTTTTTGACTACTTTTGGATTATGGCTTTCCATATTATTTGATTTTAATGCTGCTGATAAGAGGTTACTCCTTGAAACACGAGTACAGCATAACGAAATTTACTGTTTTTATGCAACTTCGGTATTTTTTTGTATTTACTTCCAGAAATTAACATAAATAATGAAAGAAAAGGTGACTAGTAGATTGACAAATATAATGACACTTTATCCAGTAGTTTTGGTTATAACAATGCAAATAGTGAAGGTCAAGTTGGCTATAATAAATGTCTTACTAATTCTTCTGTAGAGTAACTGATATGAAGAAGGTGTTAGTAGAATCAAAGACAAGGAAAGTAGCAGTTCTCTCGGTTCTTTTTTTTTTGGATCCCCAAGCACAGCAGTTGATTCAAGTTTTAAGATAATAAATTCTCGGTACCTGTTATTTTTTCTACAAAATTAGCAAAATATAAGAGAGGATCAATGGGTTTTCTCTGTAATTAATCATATTTACAATACGGAGTTCATCAGAAAGCTGTTTTTAGGTATTCGCAAAATATTTACGGCTGGATCAGATTCAGATATTTTAATTGAAGAAGTAAAAACTCTTCTTGCAAAAGACGCTGTAGAAATACTCCAATTTTACATATAATTTAAATATAAGGCCAAAATCAGCTTAGCACAGAACCGTCGTTCGCAACTACATTTACATTAATTTCGATATTGCAGGTTTCAATATGAAATCGGCTTTCTGGTCAGCAACGAAGCACTGACTACCGTTAAATATCCTAGGGGACTTAAAGCTCGCTTGAAGAGGCATCGACCTACTGGTAAAAAATTACTAAATACCGAACTTAAAGACTTCAGACACACACACAACTTCTGTAGCTTCAATGCAGATAAAGTCTAAACATTTAGAAGATCATAACTCAAAGTTGTTCAAAAACTAACAGAGAGCAAAAACCAAAATGGACAAACAGCGAAAGTTTTAAACCTTATGGAAGCGGGAGATATGACAATTTTGTATTGATCTCAAAAGATGCTTACTTACATGTACAATATATACCGATTTTTCCAAAAAACATAAAAATATCTGTTTTGTTTTTGAGAATAGAAAAAAGAAGAGAAACGGGGAATGTGTCAAAGAGACAACAACCCAAAGGGGAGTAATAACAACTCAAAGCCACCATAAGATCTTCAATGAACGGTGAGAAAACCCCACACCCAACGGCAGGTCGGAGTCGGTCCCTGAATAAAGAGTAATCAAGTTCAACGAAATAAACATCACCCTAGACTCCTATAGACATAAAGTAAACTAACTAGAAAAAAGACAAGACACACAAAGGCTTAATAAATTTCCTGACTTAGGACAGGCGCAAACCTGGTTAAACTAGTTTTATTTTATAACCTTCCCCCTATAGCCAATGTGATAAATAAAAAAAAAACAATCGTAACAACAGTAAAATCCAGTTGGCAACAGGACTGAGTCAATTGTGAAAAATCAAACTGAAAAAACTAGTTTGCTTTTGCCTAATTGCAGAATTACAAGTCTTCAGGAATATTGTGAAAGTAATTGCAATGTTTCTGGGATTTCAAAGACCTTTTGTTTACTGAGACGATTGGTGCATTCTGAACCAAGACAAGCATCAGTTATTTTCATTGTGAGACAAGCCTACATCTTTAGTTCAAAAGGGTTTTCTAATTTACAAAGGGAAATCAAACCCAATACCCGCTCTGCAATTTGGCTGTCTGTGTTACTTTTTCACATTGGAAAAGGGGATTGTTTTTACCATTGCAGAGAGAATAACAAAATTCAATTTGGCAACGAAGCAAACTGCTTATGCAAAACCGTTTCTTCAATAATGGGAAAGATGGCTTCATGTATGCGGGTCGCTGATTTATGCAACCATTTCAACTACTTTTGCTTTGTATTTGGAAACTATGTCGACAGGATTAAAAAAAATTCATGTTCCCATCACATAACACCTGTTATCCCATTTAACATGGCGGAAAACGGAGTAAACATGCTTCATGACCAATCTCTTATAAAACCACAGCCCTCAACAACATGAACGACAGATTCTTCGATTGCTTTGAGGTTTCATCGGAATCATATATTCCAATGGACTTCACCAGAAACTCTGACAGAGAAAAGTTACATATAAATTGTTAGAGATGACAGCTGTTCATATGACCCATAAACATTTCTTGAGACAAATAAGAGGGGAAACAGTTTAGATTTGACCAGACAACACAACTGTCGTTTAGTAAATAAACAATTAATGGAAAATCTCTTCAGTTGTAGTTTTCAACTTGGAATATGTCATTTTTTGCCATCAACATCCTGTTGATCGATATCCCTGTATTTATAAGCTTATAAATGGTGTTCTGACTTAGAAAATACATAAATGAGACCAACATATTGTCTTAAAATACTTGAGAAAAGTCCTTTTGCACTTTCAGCCCGTATTCATTTCAAAACAACTATCAAGACTTTTCTTAATTGCTGTTTATACATTCAGGAAAGACAGTGAACTACAGCCTCTGTAAATTTGGGAAAAAGTGATGAAGATTCAACAAAAAGAAATTATATTCATCATGCAGGAATTAGCTAATCAAGACAGAGGTAGTCTAGAATGTTTTTTCTGACTATACCGAAAATCCTCTCCTTAACGCAACACTTTTTGCAGTATCTGAAGAAGACTGAATTTAGTAGGAAATTTTGTCAAAAACTAAAGAGGGAAGCTATTTCTATTATTGAGGGAAGCTTATAAACCGGTAACCTCACAACGGAAAATGGAAAGTGAATAGTAATTAGAATAACATAAAATTGCAAAACTTTTATCTAATGGGAGTAATAACAAAATTACCGTAGTCTACGACAAAAAAAAGGACAAATCAGATTGAAAACACCGGAAAAATTGTCGACCGCAATGGCACAGGTATTTCAAGGGAAATGGTGGGTTAAACCGGTTTTATGGCATGCCAAACCTCCCCTTCCATTCAGGAAGTGTCCGGTAGCAACTCAACAGAAATTACTTTTGAAAGGTCGTAGACAGTTGAACGAAATGATCACTCAATGCAACTTTGTCAAAGACTATATTATTATCATATGTAAAAGCTTCGTATCAAACATTATTCCAATGTATCGATGTTAGATGTGTTAAATTTATAAATTTCTCCTATTAGGTATTTGATTGTTTTATTTTGATTGAGCAACATATTACAGTTTGGCGTGATCAGTATCAAATTACGGTTTTTACTTCCACTCAAGGACTTTCGGTTGATGGAACATACAGATTGATTTGTAATCATGATTTTAAATGACTTAATTGCTTTATTGTGACAGTAACCTTTCTGTAAGATCTCCACACTCAAACTGTCACTAAACACGACACAATTTACTGGAGTTAACTTTGAATTCTAAATGGAGAACTGTATTGCTTGCTAATTATTTGATTTAATGTACTCGTTAGTGGACAAGTCAGAGATAGGAGACACAAGTTTAGTTTTTTAAATCACAATTACAAAATTGATATGCAAATGAAATTTAAGGAATGATATACTCAGAAAAAAGAATATATTAGTAAAAATGATGAATATATAAAATTCCCTAGTCATGCGTCTACGAAAGATTTGAATCATTTTGAGTTGTTGATATATTTTTTACCTCGACCAATCAAATAAACTCTTTTAAAATGAATGTAGAGACATACAAAAGGAAATTTACAGTTTATAGCATGTTTATTTGATAGCTATATTTTATATCTCGAATCTTGTATGACCCTTCTGGGCTTTCGCGATCAGCATTTTAAGAATACTGAATCAAATACAGATTATGATTATTCCCATGGATTATGGCAAAATTTTGAATATACTACCTCGGCTTCATCTGCAGCGTTTTATGAATGGGAAATAACTAAAAATTTAACGTCATCATATATCACAAACCATAGTGTTGTCAGTAACATAGCCTTTGTTTTATCCTCTTAATGTTTCTTACAATATTTCCTGAAATTTCTGACAAGCCGATACCTATTATCTCCCACATGCAAAGTTCTGTCCTTAGCTGACTATGGGTTTTTATTTAGATCATATTGGTTATTTGTTTTCTGTCAGTTTTGAAACATCTTTGAGTTTATGGTCTTCCAAACGTTTAGATTTTATCTGCACTGAAGAGACATTAGTTGTCGAAATGCGCATATGCAGAATTTAAATTCACAGTAAAATCGGTATTTAGTCAGTTGTTACTACTGGGTCGATGCCTCTGCTGGTGGACTGTTAGTACCGAGGGTATTTACCAGCCCAGTAGTCAGTACGTCTGTGCTGACCCGAAAAGCCAATTTTATTTGGAACCTTCAGATATCTAAATTTTTGTAAATTTTGTTGAAAATTAAGGAGTATCTCCCAATGCAAAACTCTGTCCGCAGCTGATTTTGGGTTTTCATTTAGATCATATTGGTTATTTGCTCGCTATCAGTTTTTAAACATTTTTGAGTTTATGGTCTACCAAACGTTTAGATTTTACCTGCACTTGTCGAAATACGCATATACAGAATTTAAATTCACAGTAACTTCGGTATTTAGTCATTTAGTCATGTGAGATATCATTGTCTCAACCCATAGATATTTCTTTACATTTTTACCGGTAAAAAGTTCAAATGCTAAAAGCTAGCCTGCTAATTGCATTGTGATAAGTTTTCTTGAAGATTTCAGTGACGACGTTCATTGGTCGATGAGCGTGTCAGTTCAGCATTACCGACTTCTTAATAGCCTTGTGTGTAACGGTTTAACATTTTAACCACATTTTCGTTTGTTTTTCATTGGAATGAAGGTATAAAAATATTTGATTCGGTATAACAAAACATGTATTCACTGGCTATTCGATAGCAAGATTATTGTAACCTTCGACACAGATTACTTCCCTCCACTTCGCGCTGAGAAAACTTTGTGTCGCCTGGGTCCATGAAGTTGCTATTTTTCTCATAGTCAGTAAAAACTTAATATGTATAATAATAATAACCCTCACCTCGTAGAATATACCACACACTATAAAACCCCACCTCATATATTCACACAATAACCCTATATCGCTCTGTAAGGATGTACAATAATGTAATTGGCGATGATCACATATATATCTATCTTATATATAAAATAAGGGATTTGTCCTCTGACGTTGATATTTAAATCACAGTATAGGAACCTGTGCGCCTGAGATATCTGTCTTACGGTTCAATCTGTAGGCTGTAGAACGTTTTTACAGGTAAACATGTGAAACAGCATACATGTTCGGTAAGTTTTTTTTACATATTTTCAATGACTTAGGAATTTTTTTAAGTTTGTAAAGTTCGCCCAACGTGTATGAATGATTAATGTATCCGAAGATGATGTTATTTACAAGTAGCCTGTTGATTTCAAATTCAAAAATCTATATTCAAACCTGAAATAAACAGTCATAAAACAGAAATAGAGCTATTTCTTTGCTTATGTGTGCGTACCTGTCTTTATATTTATATAGCTAATATATTGTATCATTAACTGCATATACAAAGCCAGATAATCATACGCACTTTCTTTTTGATAACGAAACGATCATTTAAATAGAATTGTCGACTGTATACTGTCTACGGTAGTACTGTAAGTCTGTTTACTGTCTTATCAAGAAAACAGTTGTAGGCTGACTGACGTATTATTTTTATTCAAATGATCAGTATTTAGACGTACCATGCAATTTTATTATGTTTTTGCAACTTGAAGTGTTATATGTTACTTCTGTACTAAAATGGACCGTGTCAGCAGACATTTTTTTTTACTTTGTGAATGAAACTTTTACTGTTTCGAAGAAATATTTCACTACATTATAGAAGCACGCGAAAAAGAAATATCCAAACACATTTGAAAAAAAAAACACGAAAAAAGGCAGGATATATAACTTTAAATTATAACTTAGGGCTAATAGACTGTATTAGTTTACATTTGAAATAAAGAAAAATGGCCATAAAGCCGTGAATTTTGTTCATAACTTGGGATATTTTCAGAATAATCTCACATGTTGTCGTAAAATCGTGTAAGGTAGTCTCCGGTATTTGTACTTCCAATGAGTAAAATTAATATATGCCACGCGTGTATGTATTTTTTTTCATGTTGGCAGCCGATTATGGCTGTAAATAACATTTTCTCTATATTTAAGCCATTTTACAGTACTTGAAGGACACCGAGAACCAAAACCATTTTTTTGCGAGTGTATAAACATTTGCCCTTCCAAACGACTGTTGGTATAGTTTGGTTCTGTAAGTACTATACAGCGAATTTTAACAAAAATTGCCGAAATCTGTCAAAATTGCAATGAAATGCCAAATTCAGTGGCTGAATCTTTCATTTCAAAGTATGAAAATGCATTTGAATTGATTTTCTTATCTTATAACGGATGATCTGATAACACAATTTTGGCAGATTTAATACATTCACAAAAACTGGTATGCTGAAGGAAATAAAATCATGAGTAAGTGACCCCACCTCTTTCAACTGATCATCAATGATAAAAACCAAATCTTAAAAAAAATCAAGGGTTGGAATTTAATCTGTTTTGTCTTAATTTAGCTCTTCTGTTTAACACTGTAGACTTATTTCTTTCTGTTCTTAACAAGTTATGAAAGTGCTGTAAACCTTTAATATATCGGATAATTTTGATGGCGTTCCATTTATTGACATTGGCGGATCCAACCCTTGGAACCCTCAGCCTTTTAAGGAAAAAAGTTTAAATCTCGTGCAAAATTTACGCAAAACTGACAAAATAAAATGGCCTGAAACCCTTTTCGGAAGCTGGATCCGCCGGTGGTTTAACATGTGAAATTAATTCTCTTTCTTGTAGTAAAGTTCACTTGTATGAACCTGCATAGTCTTACAAAAGTAACGGAATCAATTCGTGCTTGTATAAGAATACATTGCTTATTGATAGGAATTCAATTGTCTATAGACCTCTATAGACAATATTACAAAATGCTTGTACCATATGGGTTGCCCTTCTGTAATTTCTTTTCGTCTGGTGGTCTTGGGTGTTTGTAGCATGAGAGGAACCAAACTGCATACCTTCAATACAACTTACATGTCAAGTTTGGTCAGCCAGCGGATTTTTTGGTAAGATCAAGATAATCTCAAAGGGTAAAATCTGCAGTGAGAGCCAGGTTTGTGAATATATTGAAAAGATATCAGTAAATTGTGAAAGACCTTGCATGCGCCATCTTATTACAGTTTGCTTCAGCAGTTTCAGAGGCGATGATCGATATATCTCAGGACAATTTCAATATGATTTCTAAAAGTAAAGGTCAAAATTGTTGTATTCTTTAAAAACATGTTCAAAATAGCGGAAGACAAAGCGTAATATCTTCAAATTATTTTCAGATTAAGAGATACACACGGAGAAATGAATTACCGGAAACGTTCTGCCGAAACAGACTCGCAATAGTGGTGTAAAGATACACCGGTATATCGATATATCGCGATATTTTTCAACAAACTCTGTACATCGGTACGGAATCCAGCGTATCGATACTTATATCGTCCTCGATTTCTGCCAAGATTTCAGAATCAGTACCACCTAAATACTTGAAATTTA
This sequence comes from Modiolus philippinarum, assembly GCA_002080025.1. Taxonomy (NCBI): domain Eukaryota; kingdom Metazoa; phylum Mollusca; class Bivalvia; order Mytilida; family Modiolidae; genus Modiolus; species Modiolus philippinarum. The sequence goes on from MJUU01049014.1 coordinate 11,920, forward strand.
CTGGTTTTGGTATGAAAAAGTCATATAAAGAAAAACAAATGCATTTAGCTACGTGAAAATAAACACTCTTGTTCTTCTTAAGAATATTTTACTATTTTATCACATAAAATAGTAAAACGAAGAAGATTTAAAATGTAATGAAATTGAGAAATCAGAAGACGATACGTATCGATATGTATCACGATACGCTATATCATAATACAATATTTTATTCACGAAACTCATCCCTAACTAGCAAGGTCAAGAACAACAATAAAAGCGTTGTTCCATAGCTTGTTTTTGCCATGTATTTGTAGAGACTTTGTCTCATGTGCTCCATATCCCTTTACTGATTATCGCAAACAGCTGAAATTTTCCTTTTTACCGTGTTTTCATATATTAGGTAGTTAAATATTCGTTAAACAGCATACAAAACAACCGTAAGTAAGACTTACAGTCTGTGATAAAAGTTACTTTAAACAGCCTACATAATTTATATTTTCTTGGCAATGCAGCTACAAATGATGTTGAAATTTGGCATGAAAGTAATAAATATCTTTTATAGTTGCCCCAAGAAGTGTGAGCAATGTAAGTTTAGCTTTCCGTGTAAAACGGAGAAAAAATATATTTTGTAACGCAATGTATGGCATTAATTACAAGAAATCACCTTACACGTGATAACTTATTCACAATTACGGATAAAGACATATTTGACAGTCTATTAGATGAATAATAACCCCCTTTTCGTACACGAAATATTTCCTTTTTAACAATAAAACATGAAAAACTTATCTGGCATACTCTGTTGAAGTGGATTTTCTACGAAAAACGTTCTACAGCCTACAGATAGAACCGCAAGACAGATATTATAGGCGCACAGGTTCCTATACTGTGTAAATGTATCTTATCGAATAGCTGATGATTGATTTGTTCTAAAGCAAGTTGTGCGCATCTGCGGAGAGTATATGCTAAAACAATTGGATTAATATGCCCTCTTGTATCGTATATACATAATAAGAACACATCTACTATGAAATGTACATTTGTTATATTTCCTATTTTGTAGATACATTTTGAAATTTGAATTTTCAAAATTTGAAATATAACCCATTTATTCAATGCAAGCAAATCAATTTCAACCATATTCATGTGAGCAACTTCACTTCTAATTTTAATGTCGTAAACTAGACTGCAATGTACTACTTTATGTAGTATACTAAGACTGCAAACTACAATGGTTTGCGATTATTTAAGAGCTTCAATCAATGGTATCGTCTGAATAGCAATAGATCGGAAAAATAGTATTACAACGCTAATTATAAGTAGTGATATGTTTGCAGAAGATATCGTGCACCAATATTGACATATACTGCATTAGCTGCATGTTTTATTTCAAGATTGTTTATGCAGCAAAAACAGTGAGGTATTGTACTGAACAGAATACTTAAGTGAATTTGATAGCATGTAAGCAATTGTTCTGGAAAATACGAACATTAGCCTAATTTCAGAAAATCTATTATCCCACTGTTCTCAAGTGTTGATATATTACCAGGTTGCGGAATACGTTTATCAATAGTGTCCAATACTTTTCCCTACCAATTCATCG
>MJUU01049018.1:20909-34547 GCA_002080025.1 Modiolus philippinarum
GAGGAATCCAAAGAAAAAAATCCCATCGAAATCCGATGAAAAATAAAGATTTGACATATTTAGAAAAATTGCATTTTTGGCCCCTTTGACCCCTTGTAGCTCGGAAACGGTAAGACCTACAAAAAATCCGTTGACATACTACTGAAAGCTTAGATCAAGAGGAATCCAAAGAAAAAAATCTCATTGAAATCCGATGAAAAATAAAAATTCTACATAATCTGCAAATTCGCAATTTTGGCCCCGTTCGGCCCCTCATAGCTGGGAAAGGAAACAAGTTACCAAAAATCTAATAGCTGAGTGCTATATTAATTTTTCGCAAGGAATCCATTGAAAAAAACTGCATTAAAATCGGACTTAAAATAAAATTATGCTATGTGAAATCCGTTGGCATACTCCAGATTGGAAATTTCCTCAGGAGCACACTGAAACAAACCCCATCAAAATCCAATAAATAATAAAGATTCTACAGTCAAATATGTGAAAACACCTCATTTAACCCTTTTTTGGCCCCTAATTCTGAAATGGGTGGGGCAAAAACCTAAAGGAAAAAAACGTTTTCTCAAGAATGTTCCAAGAAACATCATACTAAGATTTGAAAACAATCCATCCACTAGAACCAAAGTTATGCTGTCCACAGACACGAAAATACCTAATTTTACCCCTTTTTGACCCCTTTTTTGCCTCTTTTTCAAAAACGAGTTGGGCAGGGAACGTGAAATTAAAACCCAGGCTTAAGCTTGTGCCAACAAACATCATACTAAAATTTGATAACAATCCATTCACTAGAACTAAAGTTATGCTGTCCACAGACGCCGACGCCGACGCCAGCGCCATACCATAATACGACCGCAAAATTTTTGTGGTCGTATAAAAATGAAAATTTTATGGAAAAGGGGCAATTACTCAAAGACGGGTAAACGGATATTCTCCAAAACTGTAGGGCAGGTAGATCTCATTATGCTGATCATTTTAACACCCAGTCAGAATTTTGATATCTGTAATGGTTTTCGAGTAATTTGCAAAAAACGGCAATTTACCCCTATGTTCTATTTTTAGTAATAGCCGCCATGTTGTTTGGTCTACGGACATAAAAATCACAAACTTGAAAGAGCATACCCTGGTGATGATTCAGGCCAAGTTTGGTTAGTATTGGCCCAGTAGTTTCAGAGGAGAAAATCTTTGAATAAAAGTTAACGGACAGACGACGGACGGACGACGGACGGACGACGGACGACGGACGCCGAGTGATGGCAAAAGCTGACATGGCCTTTGGCCAGGTGAGCTAATAAAAAGTGCAAAATTTTGAAAATTTTACGGAAAAAGGGCTACAACTCCGAGATGGGTTTTCAGATTTTCATCAATATTGCACAGTGGGTAGATCTCATCATGCTGATAATTTTCACACGTGTGTCTGTTTTTTAATATCTGTAACAGTTTTCGAGTAATTAGCCAAAAACTGAAATTTACCCCTATGTTCTATTTTAGTAACAGTGGCCATGTTTTTTGACCTGCAGTCATGAAAATAACAAATTTGAAACTAGAAACCCTAGTGATGATTCATTTAAAGTTTGGTTGCATTTGGCACAGTGGTTTCAGAGGAGAAGATGGGCATGCTGAGCCTTCCTTTTGTGCCAAGGAACATTGTGTTAAAATTTCATAAGGACTGATCAACTGGAACTAAAGTTATTGACCAAATACAAAAGTGTCTACAGACAATGACGACAACGGCGACAACGACATCAACGACAACATTTCTGCTGGTGGTCAATTGAAAAGATAAGAGAAAGGAGGTAATCTAAAATTTGATTGGGCATAGGAATTGAAATATGACTGCGGTGATAGTGAAATCCACTGTAACATTGAGACTGTAAACTAGAGGCTCAGACACTGAGCCTGTATCGCTTACCTGACAAAATGCTGAAGCAGGGTTTTCAATGTTCTGCATGGTTTTTTATGTGAATTTCCCATAGGGCCAAAATAAACTATGTTCTGCGCTGGCGGCCATGTTATTTATTGGATCGGAACGAAATGAGCAATCTTTGTTCAGGACCTTCAGTTCATCATTCCTGTAAAGTTTGGTTGAATTTGCTTCATGATCAGCGGTTTCAGAGCAGAAGAAGAAAATTTGAATTTTCCCATAGGGTCCAATGTTAAACCTAAGTTCTGGCAGCTATGCTTTTTTATCGGATTGGAACGAAATGAGCAATCTTTGTAAAGGACTTTCCATATATCATTCCTGTTAAGTTTGGTTGAATTTGCTTCAGTGGTTTCAGAGGAGAAGATTAAAATGTGAATTTCCCATAGGGCCAATGTTAAACTATCTTCCTTGCTGGCAGCCATGTTTTTTATCGGATTAAAACAATATGAGCAATCTTTGTAAAGGACCTTCCATACATCATTCCTCTTAAGTTTGGTTGAATTTGCTTCACTGGTTTCAGAGGAGAAGATGAAAATGTTAATTTCCCATAGGGCAATGTTAAACTATGTTCCATGCTGGCAGCCAGGTTTTTTATCGGATCGGAACGAAATGAGCATTCTTTGTTAAGGACCTTTAGTACATCATTTGTTAAGGACCTTTAGTACATCATTCGTTAAGGACCTTTATTACATCATTCCTGTAAAGTTTGGTCACATTTGCTTCAGCGTTTTGAGAGGAGAAGAAGAAAATGTGAATTTTCCAATAGGGTCCAATGTTAAACCTAAGTTCCGCGCTGGCGGCCATGTTTTTTATCAGATCTGAACGAAATGAGCAATCTTCGTAAAGGACCCTCCATACATCATTCCTGTAAAGTTTGGTTGAATTTGCTTCAGAAAGTTCAGAGGAGAAGATGAAAATGTGAATTTCTCATAGGGCCAATGTTAAACTATCTTCCGTGCTGGTGGCCATGTTTTTTATCGGATAGGAAAGAAATGAGCAATCTTTGTTAAGGACCTTAAGTACATCATTTCTGTAAAGTTTGGTTGCATTTGCTTCAGTGGTTTCAGAGGAGAAGAAGAAAATGTGAATTTTCCCATAGGGTCCAATGTTAAATCTAAGTTCCGCGCTGGCGGCCATGTTTTTTATCGGATTGGAACGAAATGAGCAATCTTTGTAAAGGACCCTCCATACATCATTCCTGTAAAGTTTGATTAAATTTTGTTTCAGTGGTTTCAGAGGAGTCGATGAAAATGTGAAAAGTTAACAGACAGACAGATGACGGACGACGGACGCCAAGTGATGGCAATAGCTCACACTGACCCTCTGGGTCAGGTGAGCTAAAAAAAGCCAGACTGTGAACCATACTTTTTTGCCGATAGGTTGAATTGCCCTTTTTGTGTCAAAAGGAAGATTTTGGTTGATTTAGCAGATTGGTTGAAGGGTGACTGACAGTCACAATTCATAGGTATTTGTGAGTATACACATTTTTTTTACTATTGTTTATCCTTGCATTGTTACAAAGAAATTTCTTTCTTTACTTATTCTCTTATCCAGACATCTTGGCATTTTACCTGTGGAGGAGGTGAAAAAGTCCACATCTCACTATATATCTATTAAGTAACTTCAACTTTGATTTATTCATTCATTTTTCAAAATATTTAAATATAACTTGAAATATGCATTTGGAACATCTATAAACAACAAATCCGAACTCCAAGATCATAGTTCAAACTGATTTTAATTTCTGAAACAATTTTTCAAAATTGTACTAAACATCAATAATCACAAATTTGTGGTAAGTGTTATTGGTGACATTACAGGTTACAGTTCCTTAGATCAACAGGACGACTTTCCAGAAATAAAAATACTGACCTTTCATCCAAATTATCGGTAATTTGTATGAGTTTCCCTTGATCTCACGAAGCAAATATTTTTCAGTATTTACTACTGCCCAAATACGAAAAAAATATTGGCAAAAAGTATCTTAAGCCACACCTACTTTGTCAATCAGAATCAATGAAACAAAGAAATATACATCTTACAATGACTCTTACCGGATCGTACAAATTCTTTTACTAATCAATACTAGTCAATTTCACAATTTGTTGAAAATTAACATTCATTTTCAAAATTTGTTCTATTAAATGATTTAGTAAATTACCGATAAAAAGAATAATAGAAGTTCTGTTTTTGATATAAGAAATATTGGCCCACAAGGGGCTCGTCCATTATTGTTTGCCAATATTTCTTGTATCAAAAACAAAACTTCCATTATTCTATATATATATGGTAATCTTTACTTACTTTATCACTGGGATTTCCTGTAGTACTAATTAAAAGCCAGGCTTTGCCAGGTGCCTTTAAGTGAAATCTGACGTCATCTGTCATGGTAGGATAGAAATATCCAGATAATTTGGCGGCATAATTCCCGCTGGGAAAAGAACTGCTATCAATAACCGATGATTCATAATCAGATGCTGTATTTTGTAATGCTTGAAGATCTGCTAGAGAAGTAAGTCCTGATGTCTGTGTCCATCTTTCAAACAATAATCCTCGATTACCTATAATATACACAAAGTTTTATCATGATTAGCTTGAAAAAGTTAACAAAATCAATCTGACTTGCTGGCTGTGAATGAGTAATACACATCACATTAATAACCTGGATATGAAGTCTGACTAGCTTGCTGTGACTGAGTAATACACATCATATTAATTACCTGGATATGAATTCTGACTTGCTGGCTGTGACTGAGTAATACACATCATATTAATTACCTGGATATGAGATTGACTTGCTGGCTGTGACTGAGTAATACACATGATCTTAATTACCTGGATATGAAGTCTAACTTGGTTGCTGTGACCTAGTAATACATGTGATCTCAATTACCTGGATATGAAGTCTGACTTGCTGGCAATGACTGAGTAATACACATCATATTAATTACCTGGATATGAAGTCTGACTTCCTGGTTGTGACTGAGTAATACACATCATATTAATTACCTTGATATGAAGTCTGACTTGCTGGCTGTGACTGAGTAAAACACATCATTTCAATTGCCTGGATATGAAGTCTGACTTACTGGCTGTGACTGAGTAATACATATAATCTTAATTACCTGGATATGAAGTCCGACTTGCTGGTTGTGACTGAGAAATCCACATCATATTAATTACCTGGATATGAAGTCTGACTTCCTGGTTGTGACTGATTAATACACATCATATTAATTACCTTGATATGAAGTCTGACTTGCTGGCTGTGACTGAGTAATACACATCATATTAATTGCCTGGATATGAAGTCTGACTTACTGGCTGTGACTGAATAATACACATCACATTAATTACCTGGATATGAAGTCTGACTTGCTGGTTGTGACTGAGAAATACATAACATATTAATTACCTGGATATGAAGTCTGAATAGCTGGCTGTGACTGAGTAATGCACATCATATTAATTACCTGGATATGAAGTCTGACTTGCTGGCTGTGACTGAGTAATACACATAATCTTAACCTGGATATGAAGTCTGATTTCGTTGCTGTGACCTAGTAATACATGTGATCTCAATTACATGGATATGAAGTCTGACTTGCTGGCTGTGACTGAGTAATACACATCATATTAATTACCTGGATATGAAGTCTGACTTGCTGGATGTGACTGAGTAATATACATTATATTAATTATCTGGAAATGAAGTCTGACTTGCTGGCTGTGACTGAGTAATACACATCATATTAATCACCTTGATATGAAGTCTGACTTGATGGCTGTGACTGAGTAACACACATCATATTGATTGCCTGGATATGAAGTCTGACTTGCTGGCTGTGACTGAGTAATACACATCATATTAATTACCTGGATATGCAGTCTGACTTGCTGGCTGTGATTGAGTAATACATATAATCTTAATTACCTGGATATGAAATCTGACTTGCTGGCTGTAACTGAGTAATACATGTGATCTCAATTACCTGGATATGAAGTCTGACCTTCTGAAACTCATTATACTAATTACATGGATATGAAGTCTGACTTGCTGGCTCTGACCTAGTAATGCATGTGACCTCAATTTCCTGGATATGAAGTCTGACTTGCTGGCTGTGACTGAGTAATACACATCATATTAATTATCTGGATATAAAGTCTGACTTGCTGGTTGTGACTGAGTAATACACATAATCTTAATTACCTGGATATAAAGTCTGACTTGCTGGCTGTGACTGAGTAATACACATCATATTAATTATCTGGATATAAAGTCTGACTTGCTGGCTGTGACTGAGTAATACACATCATATTAATTACCTGGATATGAAGTCTGACCTTCTGGTGGTGACTGAGTAAAACTCATCATACTAATTACCTGGATATGAAGTCTGACTTGCTGGCTCTGACCTAGTAATACATGTGACCTCAATTTCCTGGATATGAAGTCTGACTTGCTGGCTGTGACTGAGTAATACACATCATATTAACTATCTGGATATAAAGTCTGACTTGCTGGCTGTGACTGAGTAATACACATATATTAATTACATGGATATGAAGTCTGACCTTCTGGTGGTGACTGAGTAAAACTCATCATACTAATTACCTGGATATGAAGTCTGACTTGCTGGCTCTGACCTAGTAATACATGTGACCTCAATTTCCTGGATATGAAGTCTGACTTGCTGGCTGTGACTGAGTAATACACATCATATTAATTATCTGGATATAAAGTCTGACTTGCTGGTTGTGACTGAGTAACACACATAATCTTACCTGGATAGTAAGTCTGACTTGCTGGCTGTGACTGAGTAACACACATAATCTTACCTGGATATAAAGTCTGATTTGCTAGCTGTGACTGAGTAACACACTTAATCTCTGTTGTAGTCATTGACTGCACAGTACAATTCCGACCTTTAAAATAATAAAGATAATCAATAAATGATTTTTACTGAAGCTTTAATCTTTTATTGAAGTGTCTCTTTTCTTGTTTTTATTTTTTATTTTATGAAAAAATTTATAGAAATACAATAGTAACATCAGATGACTTTGTTTTTCCTTTTTTTTTGCCAGATTGACATTAAAAAAATTTACAACCAGGGTGATTTCATGTTTGGTAGGAATCATGGACCCCATTAACCAACAATATAATCATCATGATCAGTGGACTACATGTTTGGTAGGAATCATGGACCCCATTAACCAACAATATAATCATCATGATCAGTGGACTACATGTTTTGGTGGGAATCATTGACCTCATTAACCAACAATATAATCATCATGATCAGTGGACAACATGTTTTGGTAGGAATCATGGACCCCAGTAACCAACAATATAATCATCATGATCAGTGGACTTCATGTTTTGGTAGGAATCATGGACCAAATTAACCAACAATAAAATCACCATGATCAGTGGACTTCATGTTTTGGTAGGAATCATGGACCTCATTAACCAACAATTTCATCAACATGATCAGTGGACTCCATGTTTTGTAGGAATTTTGGACCTCATTAACCAAATTTATTTGAAAATGTAAATACCGAGAGTGCAGAAATGTTGTTTCTCACGAGATATGGTTTTGGATTTTACTTCTCTAATGATTTCAAGGAGATTTTGGACAAGAAATTGACCCCCTTTAACCTACAATCTGAAATAAATGTGTTCTTTGAGGGCAAGGTCATCAGTCGCCTTTCTTCATGATGTTACAATTGAAAAGTTGGAAAACGGCAAACATATTTGACGTCATAATTTAATTACATCCAATTACTTGCCGAGAACAACATTCTCTCTAGAGAGGAGAACAGTATTTCTCCAACTGTTCCAGAAACGTGAAAAACAGGGCAGAGATTAGAGAAAGTAGATTTCATGTTTTGGTAGGACTCATGAACCCCAGTAACTTAAAATATAATCATCATGATCAGTGGACTACATGTTTTGGTAGGAATCATGGACCCCATTAACTGACAATATAATCATCATGATCAGTGGACTACATGTTTTGGTAGGAATCATGGACCCCAGTAACTAACAATATAATCATCATGATCAGTGAACTACATGTTTTGATAGGAATCATGGACCCCAGTAACTAACAATATAATCATCATGAGCAGTGGACTACATGTTTTGGTAGGAATCATGGACCCCAGTAACTAACAATATAATCATCATGATCAGTGAACTACATGTGTTGGTAGGAATCATAGACCTCATTAACCAACAATATAATCATCATGATCAGTGGACTACATGTTTTGGTAGGAATCATGGACCCCAGTAACTAACAATATAATCATCATGATCAGTGGACTACATGTTTTGGTAGGAATCATGGACCCCAGTAACTAACAATATAATCACATCATGATCAATCAACTATATGCTTTAGTAGGAATCGTGGACCAAATTAACCAAAAATATAATCATTATGATCAGTGGACTACATGTTTTGGTAGGAATCATGGACCCCAGTAACTAACAATATAATCATCATGATCAGTGGACTACATGTTTTGGTAGGAATCATGGACCCCAGTAACTAACAATATAATCATCATGATCAATGGACTACATGTTTTGGTAGGAATCATGGACCCCAGTAACTAACATTATAATCATCATGATCAGTGGACTACATGTTTTGGTAGGAATCATGGACCCCAATAACTAACAATATAATCATAATGATAAGCTGACTTCATGCTTTGGTAGGAATCATGGACCTCACTAACAATAATATATTCATCTTGATCAGTGGACTCCATGTTTTGGTAGGAATCATGGACCCAATTAACCAACGACATAATCATCATGATCAGTTGACTTCATGTTTTGGTAGGAATCACTAATTTCATCAACCAACAATATAATCATCTGAGTTTGCAGATAAGCAACTTAAATAACAAGTTTGAAGACATAACAAAATGTTGTTCAATCGAAAAGCCCAACAATTTTGAAATATTTCCAAGTTTTAAAGACCTCCTCTCCTGAACCATCTCACCCCTACATCTAAAATCGAACAACTCTTATAATGAACACTTTACATACTTAGTTTGAAGACAAAATGCAATTTCATTCAAAGGCTGGTCAAAATTTCCAAAATTTACCAAATTTCAAATTTTCTAGGGCATAACTTCATAATCATTTGGACCTCTCAACCAAAAGTTACACAATTTTCATTCAAATTTTGAAGACAGACTGCAAATTTGTTCCAATTATTAGAAAAATTAGAAAAAAAATAAAACCCATAATCATTTTGACATCTCGACCAAAAATGAAATTTCACCTCAGTTTTAATTCAGGGATGATTTCGTTACAGCAAGTCCCACAGAATAACGGAAATAACCAGAAATCAGAAGTATAATATTATAATATATGTACTGTGAAAGTACTATTGTTCATGGGGTTCCAATTTTCGTGGATTTCATGGTTAGCTAAAACTATGAAATTAAGTTCCCAACGAAATGCATTTTCCCCTTTAGTTTTAATACATAGAATTAGAAACCACAAATTTAAGTACCAACGAAATAATGATTTTTATGAAAACCACGAAATTCAGGTGTCCGTGAATAAAAGTACTTCCACAGTATACAAACTAGAGGCTCAGAGACTGAGCCTGTATCGCTCACCTGACAAAACGCTTCTTACCATGCTTTTTACCATGGGGTATAGTGTTTAGGTATGTTCTCAATTAGCAACTATGAGTTTTATCTGATCCTATTGAAATGAGTAATTTTTGCAAAGGACCTTCTATACATTTAGTATAATTTGTTTTACTTGTTTTAAGAGAAGATGATGAAAAGGATGGTTTTCTCATACTGGGCTCCAAAACTATGTTCTGCACTTAAGGCAATGTTTTTTGTCTGATTGAAATAAAATGTGCAATTTTTGTAAAGTACCTTCAGTCATCATTCCTGTAAAGTTCTGTTGAATTTGCTTCAGTGGTTTCAGAAGAGTAGATGAAAATGTGATTTTCCCATAGGGTCCGATGATAAACCATGTTCTGTGGTGGCGGCCATGTTTTTCTTCGGATCGGAACGACATGAGCAATCTTTGTTAAGGACCTTAAGTACATCACTCCTGTAAAGTTTGGTTCAATTGGCTTCAGATGTTTCAGAGCAGATGAAAATATGATTTTTCCCATAGGGTCAAATGTTAAACCTAAGTTCCGTGCTGGCGGCCATATTTTTTATCAGATTGGAACAAAATGAGCAATCTTTGTAAAGGACCTTCAATACATAATTCCTGTAAAGTTTGATTGAATTTGCTTCTGTGGTTTCAAAGGAGTAGATAAAAATGGGATTTTCCCATAGGGTCCTATGTTCAACCATGTTCCGTGCTGGCCACCATGTTTTTTATCAGATCTGAACGAAATGAGCAATCTTTGTTAAGAACCCTTAGTACATCATTCCTGTAAAGTCTGGTTCAATTTGCTTCAGCCTTTTCAGAGCAGAAGATGAAAATGTGATTTTTCCCATAGGGTCCAATAGTTAAACCTAAGTTCTGCGCTGGCAGCCATATTTTTATGGGATCTGAACGAAATGAGCAATCTTTGTAAAGGACCTTCCATACATCATTCCTGTAAAGTTTGGTTGAAATTGCTTCTGTGGTTTCAGAGGAGTAGATGAAAATGTGATTTTCCCATAGGGTCCTATGTTAAACCATGTCCGTGCCGGCCGCTATGTTTTTCATCGGATCGGAACAATATGAGCAATCTTTGTTAAGGACCTTTAGTACATCGATCCTGTAAAGTCTGGTTCAATTTGCTTCAGCCTTTTCAGAGCAGGAGATGAAAATGTGATTTTTCCCATAGGGTCCAATGTTAAACCTAAGTTCTGTGCTGGCGGCCATGTTTTTTATTGGATCGGAACGAAATGAGCAATCTTTGTAAAGGACCTTTAGTTCATCATTCTTGTAATTTTTTGTTGAATTTGCTTCAGTGGTTTCAGCGGAGAAGATGAAAATGTGATTTTTCCCATACGGTCCGATGTTTAACCGAAGTTCCGCCCTGGTGGCCATATTTTTTACCAGATCTGAACAAAACAAGAGCTGTCCCCGAATGGCAGCCAAATATACCCCCGCTCATTGAACCCTGAATCGATATGAAAAGTGCAAATTTAAGTTGGTGTGGACACAATACAGGTGTGGACACAGTACAAGTATGGACACAATACAAGTATGAAGTATGGACTCAATGACATAATCTTCAAGAAAGGACTTTTCACAAGGGTTCCAATGAAAATTCTCTGTCGAAATCAGACAAATATAAAATTTGCACTTTTTTGCCTTTTTGACATTTTACACAAAAATCGAAAGCATTAGAGAAATTTCATTACAACACTTTGAAGAGGATTACAATGAAAAAAGTGTGTCTCTACAACAATTTGATTTCACAATTTCTTTGCTTTAAACCCGGCACCTGAATAGGTTTTCAGGGGCTTTGGCTACAGAGCTGCCGGGCGCGTCCCCAGGTGGTGGATAGGGGAATGCCCTGTCTTTGCGGGGTAGTCAGGTCATAATACGGAAAGCCTGACCGCGAACCATTGTAGCCAAACTGTGTGGAGAAACGCCACGCTCCATGCAGTATAAAGACCCCTTCTATATTTCTCTAAAGAGAGCAGACGCACTGGGTGTCGTATAGAAGGCTAAATTTCCTGCCCCTACCCATTTCTCCCCTTTTCCAGTGGCAATCAAAAGTCGTTGCCCCGGTTGTCCCTTCCACCTTTATTTCTTTCTTCTTTTACTTACAATTTGTTTTGAATTGATTAACTTGTTCTCGTCCTGATATAGCTGAAATATTGCTCATTGGACGTTAAACTCTAACTAATCAATCAATCAATCTTTGCTTTAAATTATTTCTTTGGAAAAAAAGAAATCATTGCAGAAGGAATCAATGAAAGTCCGTCATATTATCTCCCCTTCCTGGTTTCGTACAATAATTACATTCCTTCATGCACATCTTTATATAGTGTCCTTCCTTTGCCTAAAGTTTCATTTAAATCCTTCAAGTGGTTTAAGAGGAGTTGTGCTTACGAGGCAACCCATACATATGGAATCAATGAAAATTCAAGTTAAATTATCTCCCCTTCCTGGTTACAGACAATAATCATATTCCTTCATGCACATCTCCATATAGTGTCCTTCCTTTGTGTAAAATTTCATCAAAATCCTTTAAGTGGTTTAAGAGGAGTTGCACTTACGAGGTAACCCACAAATAGGGAATCAACGAAAAGTCAAAGTTGAAGTAACCCACAAATAGGGAATCAACGAAAAGTCAAAGTTGAATTATCTCCCCTTTCTGGTTTCGGACAATAATTATATTCCTTCATGCACAACTCCATATAGTTTCCCTCCTTTGGGTAAAGTTTCATCAAAATCCTTCAAGTGGTTTAAGAGGAGTTCCGCTTACAAGAAGTGTGGACAGACGGACAGACGGACAGACAGACAGACAGACAGGGTGATTCCTATATACCCCCCAAACTTTGCTGGGGTGTAATGAGCTATCTTTGTTTAAAACCTTTAGTACACCATTCTTGTAAAGTTTGGTTGAATATACTTCAGTGGTTTCAGAGGAGAAGGTGAAAATGTGATTTTCCCATAGGCTCCAATGTTAAACGATGTTCCGTGCTAGCGGCCATGTTTTTCATCGCATTAGAACACAATTAGCAATCTTTGTCAAGGACCTTTAGTACATCATTCCTGTAAAGTTTGCTTGAATTTGCTTCAGTGGTTTCAGAGGAGAAGATGAAAATGTGAAAAGTTAACAGACGACGGACGGACGACAGACGACAAGTGATGGTAAAAGCTCACACTGACCCTTCGGGTCAAGTGAGCTAAACATGATCAGTATAACAAGATCTACCCATGCTGAAATTTTGAAGAAAATCTGATGACCCATCTTAGAGCTATTGCCCTTTTTAGCTCACCTGGCCTAAAAGGCCATGTGAGTATGTGTCCGTTGTCCGTCTGTCTGTCTGTCAACAATTTCAAAAATCTTCTCCTCTGAAACCATTGGGCGAAATGTAATCAAACTTGGCCTGAATCATCATCAGGGTATGGCTTCTCAAACTGATGTTTAGTTTGTCCCTCTGTCGAACAACATGGCCATCATTGCTAAAAATAGAACATAGGGGTAAATTGCAGATTTTAGCAAATAACTCGAAAACCGTTACAGATATCAAAAATCTGACATGGAGTAAAAATGATCAGCATGATTAGATCTATCCACTGTGCAATTTTGAAGAAAATCTGAAAACCCATCTCGGAGTTATAGCCCTCTTTCCGTCAAATTTTCAAAATTTTTGCATTTTTTATTTTTAAATTGCAAAAATGTTCAGCATATCAAGATCTACCCACCCTGAAATTTTGAAGAAAATCCTTGTAGGAGTTATTGCCCTTTTTCACCGAATTTTTAAAACTTTCTTATTTTTCATCTTTTATTTCCAAAACTATAGAAGATGAAGGTTTAAGTGTAAATTGATGAAATGTTTGCCATGCTGTGGCAACTTCAAAACTGATGTTGAAAATCGTTCCTTGACCGCCATTTTCAAAATGGCAGTCAAAAAAAGGCGGGAAAATTCAATCGTTGTCAGATTTCAATGAAATTTGGTTTCCAAATAGATATTGATGTTGCGACTTCAAAACCAGTGTTGAAAATTGTTTGTTGACGGCCATTTTCAAAATGGCCGCCAAAAAAGGCGGG
>MJUU01049019.1:0-27209 GCA_002080025.1 Modiolus philippinarum
ACAGCAAACCTGAAAATTGCTTACACAGTACAACTCATCATCATAAAATGAAATCATTCCCACATGAAGAAGCCTAGAAACCTTGACGAAAAATTCTCATCCATAGAGTGGTATAATAAAAAGTTTAAGTGTCGGCAAACAGGAAGTAGTGGCATGGCAAACCTGAAAATTGCTTACATGGTACAACTCAACAACATAAAGCTTCAGACCAAATATGAAATCATTCCCACATGTAGAAGCCCAGAAAACTTTGACAAAAAATTTTCATCCATACAGTTGTATAATAAAAAGTTAAAGTATTGGCAAACAGGAAGTAGTGGCACGGCAAACCTGAAAATTGCTTACACGGTACAACTCATCATCATAAAGCATCAGACCAAATATGAAATCATTCCCACATGTAGAAGCCTAGAAAACCTTGACGAAAAATTCTCATCCATAGAGTGGTATAATAAAAAGTTTAAGTGTCGGCAAACAGGAAGTAGTGGCCCAGCAAACCTGAAAATTGCTTACACAGTACAACTCATCATCATAAAGCATCAGACCAAATATGAAATCATTCCCACATGTAGAAGCCTAGAAACCTTGACGAAAAATTCTCATCCATAGAGTGGTATAATAAAAAGTTTAAGTGTCGGCAAACAGGAAGTAGTGGCATGGCAAACCTGAAAATTGCTTACATGGTACAACTCATCATCATAAAGCTTCAGACCAAATATGAAATCATTCCCACATGTAAAAGCCCAGAAAACTTTGACCAAAAAAATTGTTGACGGACAGACGGACGGACAACGGACGGACGGACAAAGTGAAAACTATAGGGCACCCGCATCTCGATGCGGGGCCCTAATTATCTCGAAAACGAAATCATGAAGGTATACTTTTCTTTGCAGATTTGGAAAGAGCATGTTCAAATTGACTTTATTTCAAAATTTCACGCAAAAATCAGTTCAGGACCTTTACTGTATCGAATCCCCTAAGGTAGATGGGTACTCCAAATTTTTCTCCATAGATTTTTTTTTATTTTCACAGGAAAGTTTCCTTATAATATTAGAATTGAAATAAAAAATAAAAAAGGGGGGTCACCGTGCTTGTGTTTTTAATAGCTGATATCAAATATTTCTAATGGACATAGGGAAAAACAGGTACTGTAAAAGCATTAATTTTCGCTATTTTCGTGGTTGGCTCTGAAGCGTGAAAAATAATACCTGTGAAAATAAACTTTTGTGTAGAAAAAACCTTTTTAACATTGAAACCCGTGAAAATTGATACCTGCAAATATGTCGATCTTTCATAAACCGCGAAAATAAGCATCCGCCAAAATTAAAACGTTTACAGTATATTGTTATTTTCTTTAAAACTATTCCATAGATTTCTTTCTATTTTACTCATGTGTTAGCCCCTTGAACATACTTTCAAAAAATATAAAGAAAAATGGGGGTCACCAACTTTGTTTTCCATATAATTTGCAAAATGTGAATTTTCATAGTGATATTTATATAAAATGTTTTTTTATCAGATTATCTCCCTTTTTCAAATATCCTCTTCCAATCTATTTAATTATCAAATTACCAGACCTCATCTAATTTGATAAATACATGTAAATTCAAGTCAAAATAGGTTCTTTTCATTTTGTATCAAGTATAGTATATTGATTAATTTTTTTACAAATAAAAATATTTGCATATCTAAAAAGCAGAAAATATAACAACAGCAAAAATAATAAATTCAAACTAGCGTAAGACTACCGATATACCTTAAATGTGAACAAACTTGTATTGACCTAGTACCAGACAAACATTATTACGTGTATGTATAAATGCATGTCAAGGAGTACGATTCATTTGTGGTGATTACAAAGTGTGCCTTGAACTCACAACATTGAGGTGAAAAGCTCAGCGAGTGTATATAATAGGGTAGGAAAGCCTTCACAGGTTGACCTATGTTCCATAGTTAGTATTTTGAGAGCTGTTACTTAAAACTTGCCCTCTCCTTTTCAATCATGCCAAAAATAATTGAGAGTAACAAAAAAGCATTGTTTCATCAGCTATTGTAAATCACATTTTTAGTCAGGTCTTACATGTATAGGGGGCCACAAAGGGGGTCCCTTTCCAAAATTCCCAACAATAATTTTCAACTTTCCAGTTCAACATGTGAGAAAATATTTTACAAAGACTCTTCAACAAAATCCCTTTTCCCAGTTCACAGAGATTTTTTCCAGCATTTCCCGCTTCATGCTCAACACCATTTCAAATTCACTTAAAGCCAATCCCACTTTCCACTTAAACCAAATTGAGATTCACTGTATATGTCAGTTGTGACTGGTCAATCATAGGCTAAAATGACACTCTAGTTCATACTTACCAGTATCCATGATCCTGGAACTGTCTCAACAATTCAATGGGTGGCTGTGCTCCATACACTTCTTTAGCAGGCATATTTAAATCATCCACAAATATGACACATTTTTTGCCCATCTGTGGTCCAAACACACCCTTCCTTCTCTTGTCTAATCTGGACATTATGATGTTCTGAAATAATAAGAATCATGAAAGAGATATCAAATTTTCATTACTTATCTCCAATGTTCCATATTGAATTTCTAATGCATGATGTGCGACTTAAAGTGCAGAGTGGGGAAATATCATCATGAGACTTGCATATCCCTCTTAGTCAAAAACAATAAAATCGTAATTTGAGATGAAAGATAGTAATGGCATTTTTTATTGTAATAAAATTCCAGTACAGAAACCCCAACTAATAGTGAATGGCATATTACAAAATGACACAAGGCATACAGATGGAAACCAATTATATTTTAAAGATCTTATTTTATTTTTATTTTTTTATTACCTAAAATACCCATTTAATCTATAATATGAAGTGATGGAACAGAACTGATAATTTTCTGGATATACTGCAAATTGACTAAATTGTAAAAGAATGCTTAACCATCATAAGGGTGTAATATGACCTTGAAAATAGTAAGCCTTATGCCAAAATCATAGGAGAAAGCAAGTCCGCATGATGAAACAAACTGAATTTTTTTAACTCAAGGGACACAAATTAATTTAATCTGACAATTACAATGAGAACAAAATTCACAACAATACTTTAAAATCAATGAAGCAGCTGATGTTATTTTCAAAGTCTCAAAAAATGCATTGAAAACGAGAAACACATATTGTTCCATTGTTCAACTTACCTGTGTTTGATTTGCACTTGTCTGAGCAGAGAAATTGACAAAATTTGGTAGATATTTGTCTTTAGACAGTCCATTCATTAATTTGTCTTGTACATAGACAGATTTTCCTGTTCCAGTAGGCCCTACAAACAGAATTGGTCTAGCATGTTGGATACAGAGGTCCATTAAATAGGTGTATCTAGCTGTATCCATGGTTGGAACCAACATTTCTCTGATTTTCTTGGCTTTAATTTCTAGATTCTTATTGATCTCATTCCAGTGTTTCCAATTTCCACGATTTTTGAACTGCAAAAAATACGATGAAAAGGTAATAAGAAATAAAAATACTAAATTCTCATCATGTATATTTAAAAATAGTAATGGTGGATTACATGATACCCCGCCACGTTTCACAAAATTTCGAAGTATCAAGGGGCATAACTCCAGAACCCCTTGGACCTCTGAACCCATATTAGAACTTGACCTGAGTTTTGTGGCGAAGAAGCTACATACCAAGTTTGAAGACTGTATGTTATTCTGTTCAAAAGTTATCAGTCGGAAACCTTCAGAGGACGGATGGATGGACAGCCGGACGGACGGACACACGACTGAGGGTATCACATAATACCACGCCACTACGTGTGGCGGGGTATAAAAATTTAAAGGGGAGGAAGAATATATTTTTTCTTTGGAAAATGCTGTAAAATCAAAACGATTGTCAAAAATCTTAATGCAGTTATTTAGGTCAAACCATTTAAGTTCAACTGTGTATGGTTATTACATTTAGTAATTCTGACAAAATATCAGAGTTATTTTCCTGTGAAACTATGCTAAAACACTACCATTCTGTATTACATACTTAGCAGAAATAAAAGCGTTTTTGCATGATCAATATGACCGGAAGTAAACTGTCCATATTTTCACATCCCAGGAAAATAATAGGTTATTTTACAGTATGCTCCTCGTGCATCTCAGACAAAATAAACGACTTCCGGTCCATATTGGCCTGGGCAAATAAATGACTTCCGGTCCATATCGGCCTGGCATTTCTAAACGTCGGAAGTATGTAATAAAGAGTTTAATACATGAGCATTTCCATATTGACCTGATTATCATCCCTCGACCCATATTGACCCTCGACTTCGTCTCGGGCCAATATGGGTGTCTCGGGATGATAACCAGGCCAATATGGAAATGCCCATGTATTAATCTGTATGTATTACAATGCAAAGCAAACTTACATCATAAAACACCTCATAGGCATTTTGGTTGTCAGGCATAGGAACATCAAATTTTCCAATAGCTTTAGGCATTGGGAATTCTTCCATCTTTCCAGATATCAGTTCTTTATAGAAAGTATCAAATTTGGCTCTTCCATCATTGTCGACACATGCAGCAATACTCCATGGAATACCAAATAGTATGGCAGCCTGAAAGGGACATTAATGTTACATAATGAACCTGAATGTAAAAAATTTAAATAAACTTGAATAAGTGTGGCCATAGGGCCACAGACACAAGCTCCCATTTTTTCATTGTCAACTCACTTAATGAAATAAAATGTCCATGGTAAATATTAACAAAGTATCATTAAAGACAAATCCTACTATTCGAACTCCCAATAATATCTTTTTGATATTGAATCTGTACTTTATTAATGAACAAAGCTTTAAATTAAGCTGAAAAAATTAGGGGGTCACCGACCTAGTTTAAGAGCTATGACGTCATCTTTATTTACCTGTTTTGAAGGTATTAATTATATACTATTTGGACAATATTTTTACTATATATTTCGTTTTGAATGAACTGAAATTATTCTAAATTCTTCATGGTGTGTACAAATGCGATATATAACAATAACAGAAAAAAATACTCAATTTGTTGTCTAAAGGGATCAATTTTCAAGTTCCCGCCATTTTTGTCGGGTACTCGGAATATGACAAAATCGTTGATCGCAAAATATTGACCTATGATAATTTGATATTTTTTTCACAGAAGACAAAGACTAACATCCTCAACAGATTAAGTAAATAAAAAGTTAGGGTCACCGAATCAGGGAAAAAGATATTTGCAAAAAACATGCCAAGGCCGAAAATGGCGGGAATAAAAAAGCGGGTTTTTTTTTTTGGTAATTTTCGGCCAATGTAGGTACTTACTGTTATATTTTCTTTGTAATAACAATATTTGAATACTATGAACACATTCTTTCGAAGTTTTGCAAAATTATATATTTTTTTCATTTTCGTTTCTTTTATCAATTTCTGTTGGTGGGTTGAAGGTGGAAAGAATAAAAAGGTATACTACCTAAAAGATCTATTCATTGACTGTACCTACACAAGTTGGAAAGTTTCTTTGAAATTGCATACAAAGTTGTCATTTAATAATTTAATTACAATACAATTCTTGGCAAACTATTAAATGAAGTGGTCTACATAAATTAAAATGTGTCCGTTTATTCTGTACGTGTTACAACTGACCCTTACGTCGGTCCATGTACCGGGAAAAATTCGCGGGATATTTGCAACGTCATAAATGAATTACGAAACATTAATGCTAAGTTCGCGGGAATTTGGCGACGTCATAAAGGAATTACAAAACAGTAGCAAAATGCGCAGAAACAATAGTAGGATATGCCTTTAAGCTTGTGAATAATGAATAGTTCAACTTGTTTTAGTGATTGTATCAATCAATGAAAATTAAGTTTAATGCAGGTTGGAAATTTAGTTCAAAGGTAAAATCTCTCCCTGAATTCTATATTTCAATGAACAGTTTCAGAAACAGCAGAACTGTTCATGAAATTTAGGTGTATGAACTGGACTTTTTTCCAATGATTTTTTCTCTAAATGCATCACAATTTTTAGGATTTTAAGCAGTCAAAGAATTTTGGTGTACCCTTATGAAAATAATACCAAGATGCCTTCAAATCTCAATGGCAAACTTGACAAATCTCTTCATCAATGAAAAAAGTTGAAAATCAAAGTTGAATACTATACCAACAAATGAGCAGATACTAGGAAATCTTACCATGGCGTATGATCTGAGGTTTCTATTTTCATGTGCATCTTCTGCATTGATATGATCATGCAGCAGCATATCAAATAAGTACATCAGTGATCTGACTTGGTTTCCATATCTACCAGCTACATATTCCTAGAAAAATAGATAAGTGTGGATTACATGTATATTGCAGGGCAAAACAAGGGATCTGTGAGCGAATGCTCACTAGTAATACCCCCGCTCTCATCTTCCAGTCTCTAATAACCTGACAAAGTTGGTAAACAAAATGTAGTACCCCACAAGTCTTAAAATGTGTCCCACAATATGGCATGCCTACAAAAAGCTTCTGACAAAATTTCAAGTATCATTTACCAGTGCAGAGAAAAGCTGTATGAAAGTTGTGAGGGACGGACGGGATGATGAAAATTAAACTAAGTCAGTAAACAGGAAGTAGTATTCTGACAGGTCTGAAAATGCATCCCACAATATGGCATAACTATACAAAGCTTCTGACAAAATTTCAAGTCTGTATCATTTACTATTGCAGCGAAAAGCTTTACGAATGTTGTGACGGACGGACAGAATAATGAAAAATTGACTAAGTTTATAAACAGGAAGTAGCATCCCGACAGGTTTGAAACGCATCCCACAATATGGCATGACTATACAAAGCTTCTGACAAAATTTCAAGTTTGTATCATTTACCATTGCAGAGAAAAGCTTTACGAAAGTTGTGACGGACGGAATTACGGAATGACGGAATGACGGAATTACGGAATGACGGACACAGGTAAAACAGTATACCCCTCCTCCTCCGGAGCGGGGGTATAATAAAGACTCTGTCAAACATCAAATTGATGGTGAAAAACCTTATACTTAGTATCACAATGCAATTATGTTTGAAATGCTAAATTCAATGGGACCACTTCAAACAAACCATGTCTTATAGTCTGCAAAATAGCAATGTCATAGACAGCAACAAACTGAATATTCAGTTGTTTATTTGCTTTGCTGCTGTAGGAGTGATGTCTTCATATCTACTGTGTTTCTTTGTGATTATCACTTGTTTCATATTAACTGTACTATTTTTAGAATGCCTATAATTTTCGATTTGGTATTCTTGCTTGAAATTTGTCATTTCAATGGCTAGCTTAGAAAATATACCATTTTTATATATGAACAAACAAAAATCCGACAAATCTCATAGTTACCTCAACATTGCAATTTTAGCTGTCGTACAGGAATCTTTTTCAACATTGTGTCTTATGATTACTAATGCAATATTATATATTTGAAGCTTTGTAAATAAATTTGAACTACATATAATATACATTTAATGTGACAAACCTTTGTATTTTTTCTGACAAATTCCAAGCATGGGTCTACAAGCCATTCAAACATGGCCTCTACAACATCTAGTGCTTCCTTTGCTAAGACTTCTGGGAAAACATTTAACCATGACCTGTACATAGGTCTCCATCCAAGAGAAGAAGGTTCTAAGTAGATCATACCACATCTACTGACAGTAGCGGGCTATTAAAAGTAATGATAACAATATTTGTTAGATTTTAAATAAACAATAATTAAACTAGAAAATAATTTATTCCACTTTTTTTGTTGTTATAATGAATAAACTCGAAAATGCTTTATTCCACAACTTTTTTATTTGTTGTATTTAATAATTTAAAATATTTTTTATTCCATTTTTTTCTTTTTTCACTGCTGCACTAAAGGCATTATTGAATGCAGATTTGAAAAAAATTACTTGAAAGAGTAGCTAGATATTGGATTCTTTATGAATTATTGGTAACTGTTTTATGTGGTACTTGCTAAAATTTAAAAAAAAAGGAAAAACTTTGCTTTTTGGAGGAAAAACAGAATTCCAAAAAAATTTGCTATTATCAAAGATAAAAAAGATACACATGTTAATCATATGCTACGTTAACCAATATCTGTAGCATCAAATAGGAAAAAGAAGGGAAACGGGGAATGTGTCAAAGAAACAATGACCCAAAGGGGAGTAATAAGTAAAAAACTTACCGAAGCCTGTGAAAGATCCATAGTTTCAAAAATCAAACTCATTGGTGGTGACAACTGAATAATTTCTCCACTCATTAAACATAGCTTCTTATTATCATCCAAGACAGTGTTCATGTTTTCGATCCACAATGCATCGATCGGACCATCAAATATGACCCATTTACGATCAGGAGTATCATTCGAAGCAAATTCTCTGAATGTATTGGCAACGACTCCATCTGTCCACTCATGGGAAACTGGGTCAAACATACCAAACAGCTGTCCCATGGTAATAGATTTAGGGTTGATAATTTTGTACATGACTTTTTCAAATTCTTCTTCATGACCTTGATTATTAAGGAGGGTCATTCCTTCACACAAGGTCTCTAACACCATAGTCTTGCCACCAAATGGTTCTCCGACAACCATGAAACTGGAAAACAAAATGACACATGTAAATATGATTAAGGCTTCATTTCATGCTTGTCTCTCATTTGTTAATACCTTGAAATGAAATCATATCAGTATTCATGAAACTAACAACACATTTTTATGACTGACATGTAATATTTAAGGATTTTATTTGATTGAAGTTTGAAAAGTTTGAAATTGATTTATAACATAACAGAAAATGTTTTAACAGCTTGTAACCCCACTATCCAGATAACTAAAACTGAAGCATTAATGGATCCAGCCCTTGCAAAGCAAGCCCTTTGAACAGATTTCAGAAGAAGCTTGTTCCAGAGTTTTTGTCATCTTTGCTTAAATTCTGTATGAAATCTCCCTAAAACAGGGATTCCAATCCAAGAACCCATCTCTTGAATTACATGTACCTATATTTATAGAATTTTACAAATAATCCCTATAGTTTGTTGAATGAATGCAAATTTTGTTGAGAAGAATGAACAGAAACAAAAAAAAATGTTTCCAAATTAATTCCCTACTACATTTGCATCTGTCTACACAATAAAAGTTTGTCCTCAAGTTGTTATGAAATGTTATAATGGATATTACATTTCTCTTTGGTTTAATGAAATTTCAACACAGACCTTTTCCAAGAAATAAAAACAAAAGTATAACATACCCGTGTCTCACGATCATCATTTCGTAAGTCTGAATTATCTTCTCTTTGAAGAAATCCACACATTGTAGATTCTTCTTCTGGCAGATTTCTTCCATAGCAGCTAAGAACACTCTGTAGTCTGCTTCTGGTAATGTCACTCCCGGAAACAAATCTGATGTAATGCCGTTAAACAATGGTATGTCATGTGACAAAAACTTCGGCAAATTGACATCAATAATAGATCTTAACAGCTGAAAAGAGGAATCAGAAATTAGTTATGTAGCAAAACATGGCAGACAACAAAACAAGAAACTGCACATAGATTCTGATAAGAAATGACTTTAAAGTAAAACTTAGACTGAACCATCAAATTTGACTTTGCAGGTCTTCATCAAGGACCTATAAATAAAGATAAAATATAAATCAGACATTAAGTTCTGCTGCTATGTGTTCATTGGAAATATACATGCTAAATAACTAAATACCGAAGTCACTGTGAATTTACTTTCTGCATATGCGCATTTCAACAACTTATGTCTCATCAGTGCAGATAAAATCTAAACGTTTGGAAGACCATAAACTCAAAGATGTTTAAAAACTGATAGAGAACAAATAACCAAAGTGATCTAAATTTAAAGCCAAAATCAGCTAAGGACAGAGCTTTGCATGAGGGAGATACTCCTTAGTTCTCAATACAATTTACAGATATTGGAAGGTTTCAAAAATAATCGGATTTCGGGTCAGCACTGAAGTACTGACTACTGGGCTGGTGAATACCCTCGGGGACAAAATCTTTACTGTAAAATCAAGTTTTTGGCTTTAATGCAAAGTTAAATCATACACGACACATCTGGGCACTTGTCACATGTAATTTGATAGGCAGGAATGATAAAGTCATGCCTCATTAGTATGCAAAGTAATCACATGTGATAGGTTGGAAATAATACAATGTTACTTGTATCTTATGTCCTGTCCTAATACTTGTAACATACTTACCAAAATGTCTTCATTTTCATCAGGAAATTTCAACTTCAAGTTTCCTGCAGCAGACAACACGGCCTTGACAGCTCTCATTCCATAATCGTAGTGAAATTGTGACGACAATTGTTCCGAGCACAATCTGTATACAGTTACGATTTTAACGGACAAATTTCTGGCATTTTGGAAACCAAATGAGTATAGGGAGATTTCAGCAATCATGGCATAGTCTGGTACCATCATAGCCACGGTACGGAACAGTACTTTGAGATTGTCCGGTAATTCTGATCGACCGGCGTAACCTGGGTTCATTGTGATACACACGTAACAATTTGGATTCAAATCAAGTTCTGTTCCTTCAAATATGAATCTGTCTACATGGGCTTGGACAGCTCTAATAATGCACAAAATCTAAAATACACAAAAGATGTAACTATGAGTATTCAAATAAAGAACTTACAACACAGAGAAAAGGAGCAATAAAATATTGACAAGCCATTAAGTCTAACAAAATATCCTGCCCATTTTTTTTTTTAGCTACACAGTAAATATAATTATCGCTAATTTGCGCAATTTTCAATTGTTCCCAAGAGAAGATAATTCTATTATCACTGCACTGCGCTGATACGAACATATTATTGTCAATCTCTATGAGACGTAAGCAACAGCGTATTAATATGACGTCGTGTGACATTTCATCACAAAAATAATTCCAAGAAAGAAAGAGCCATATTTAACCAATAATAATTTGTTTAACTAAAAAAATACTTCATTGTAAAAGGAAACATATATCTGATATGTTTCAATAATAGAATTAGCGATTAAAATACTATTAGTAATTTGTTTTGCTCGGATGGATTTCTCAGCTTGTATTGAATCTCGTGCTGTCGCACTTGATGCACTACAAGCAGAGAATTCCATACTCGCAAAACAAATTACTAATAGTATATATTTATTTAAAAATAACAGTCAGTGTAATTGGCAAATGAGCAAAGTAGGAAATAGTCTTTGTTGGTCTTCATACAAAAGTTATCAAAGAATCCTCCAAAACTGAACAAATTATTCATATTGAAGGGCTCTTGTTAAAGTGTAAGAAAATGGTAAGCTGTATAAATTTGAACTAACAGCAAAATTGATATTCCATGTCCATTTCATAAATTAATTATTACTTACCTGTTGAGCAATGACAGACAACACTTCCAAGTCAATTCTGTTAAATTCATCGAAACATGCCCAGGCTCCTGCTGAAGCTAATCCTTTGAAGAACTGAAATGTACAAATAACATGATATAGATATAAATACATGTGACACGGAGAAATTACAATTACGGGTGTAAGACTCATTAAGAACTCCACTTTTTTAAAAACTGTTCACTTTGGTAGATCTTTAAGTTTAAACATTTGATAAACATAACAAATTAATTGGGCTGCAAAAATCTTACATATTATCTCAAACTCTTGTTTTCAATGTTCAAATTCTGATATAAAAATTCAATCAAATCGATGTACACTTTATAAAATTTAAATGTCATTTGACTTTGATATTTGTGCAACCCTATGCTGTTGATTTTGGGAACTGACCATTATACTTCCCCTAACATTACACTTCTATCCTTGCAATCTGTTTTGTCTATTAAAAAGGGAAAATACACAATATGAACTTACTTTTCCCATGGCCAAGTAATCCAAACCATCAGAGCAGTTAAACACCACACACTGTACAGCCAAGGCTTTGGCTAAATCTTTTACAGTCTCTGTTTTACCAGTACCGGCAGGCCCTTCAGGAGCCCCATTCAAGTTCAAATGGAAGGCACCAATCAGGGTACGATAACATCTGTCAGTCAAAGGTGTGATGACCAATCTGGCTGTGTTACCTAGGTACTCGTATGCATACTTCACAGTAGCGTTGGTCATCCTAACTTTCATATTTTCCTCCTCCCAGTAGTATCTTAGCTGAGCTAGCCAAGTGAAGTCATTTTCAGATGCCACACCTTAAAGAAGAAAACAGGGTAAAAATTAACACAATTGTGTAAGCTTCTGAAAATTCTGTTTTTCTCCTTTGCCAAATATTTAGATTTAATGTTAGTTTCATACTGCAATTCCTTACAAATACTAAAGGTATTATTACTAAATTTTTTTGTGTGGGGACTAGTCACTTATTTCAAGAACACAAAACATCCTTGATAATATCTAAAATCTCAAAAGAAAAAATATTGCAATCAGCTATAAAATGGTACTGGTTTGTCTCGTTAAAATGCATTGTCTTGACTCACAGGTGAGATAATAATTTCATATGAAAGAATTCTAAATTTTGTACTTTCTCTAGTTTTTGATTCATATATCACATATACATTTACTCCATATTCCTTTCTTTTGTTGCTGTAAATTTAGATAAAATGGTACAGTACAAACCTGCCATGAATCCACTAAAAATGTAAATATCAGATTGGTATACTAATGGAAAATTTACATTTATTTACATTTCTGACAAAGGTATGTAGGTGACCAGATCATTGTGCACATTGGGTTAGTGTATCATGGGAAAAATTTGAGAAGCATTGTGTTTTTTAGCAATGGTCTGTTCTATAGGAAATTTTGGCAGGACGTGTTCAAGCCTCTGGACTTTTAACAGGGAGTGTTCAAAGTATCTAAACTTTAGATCAACCTTTTAATAGGGCATGACACAGATGATTGATACCAACTGAACGGAGAAATATTAACCTGTATGACAATTTGTAGACTGGTAGAATAGTGGTTAATAGTATGATTTTTCGGAGTATTGGAAGTGTTTTGGGTATTCCTTTTTGTTCAAAAGAGTGTTTCAAGGAATGACAATTTTTTTAAGGGGATTGCCAGGGAAGGTAACTGCTTCTTTGCTTCAGGAAAAGCAACCAAGATGTTTTTTTAACTACTTGGCATGTCAATTTCGGTTGTTGCATTTCATGATACTTACAATTTCCCTCACATGCTTGTGTGAAAAACATACAATTATTTTTTCTTATCTACATATTTTAAGATAAGCATTCCCCCTTTTTTCTTTATATACTGTATCATTGTTTATTTGTTCAAAAATATCAATTTGTAAAGATAAATGGAATTCTGTGGAAATTTTCTTTCAATATGAAAAAAAAACTCTCTTTACTTAATAAGTTGAGGTATTAAAATTCCCTCCCCTAAAAGAAAACACATCTCTTCTTCAGCTTTCTAAACATCTAAAACCAAAGGCAGTGATTCAAAGTGCATAGTATAAAATAATACATCCATTTCTTCTTAAGTTTCTTAACATCTAATTCAAAGGCAGTGTTTCAAAGCCAAATGAATGTTTCTCCTCCATAAAAACATGCTATAAATGTCAAAATCTGGACATTGCTCATCACCATCAAGGACTGAATGGTATTTAATATGAAAAAATAATTATGCTAAATCAATGACAATTTTCATCTGATTATTATATGTCAGACCAAAGTTTGTAACCAGTACCTTTCTCTGCCATGTCTAATACACAATCACGGGCGTGTACATCAAGTACGACCAAAGCTCCTAATGTTGTTCTGATCTGCTTTGATAATTTTCCTCTGACTAGGATAACGATATCAGACAGTTGAAGATTCAACCTATCCCAGTAATCCTTCAGTCCCTGGGGACCACCTCGGATGGCTTCGTGTACTTCTCTGGTCCAGTATGCCTGGGAAACACACAAGACAATCTGTCCTGGCCATTCTCTAACCCAGTCAATACGTGGGTCAATAGCATATGCCTGGAATATAGAAAAAAGGTCATTTAAATCATGCAAGAAAGCGGAGATCCACAAAAGATTAAACAATCAAGTTCTATATATAGGATATACATGTACCAATTTGTTCTTAGGACAGACCTTTTTTAGAATTTTTTATTATTTTATTCTAATTCTTGTTCAAAATAAATACCTCCCAAATGATGTTAGATGAACTTAATTATCAACATGTTTAGAAATTGATCTCACTTGCTGATTGGTCAATCATGTAAATGTCTCGTGTCAGTTTCTAGAAATAGTGCAACCGGATGTTGATGAAATTAACACCTGCATCATTGTCTAGCGAAATGATTTTTGCATTTCTATGACTAAGAGAACTCAAATTTATTGATAATATGACATTTTTATCAAAAATACTACACTCAACACCCCTTTCAATTAAAGGCGCAATGATACACATAGCAACGATGATAGCAACAAAATGTTGGCACATTTGAAACTGGAGACTACGGTGATCGCTTTACCTAAAATAAATTGAGTAGGAATTAGAGAAAAAATCTCTAACATTGTTTTCCAATTTATTACGATAATTTCTCACATCTCAATAGTTAAATTTTCACATTTTAAAGTTCTCGGGTAAACCTAGAACTATAAAATGTGAAAATTTAACTATCTCAATGTGAGAAATATACGTAATAAACTGGAAACAATGTTAGAGACTATATCTAACCAACTCTCACTTTTTCAAATCATATTTTCCTTCTTAAAAGAAATAATTTTTATCAGTGTGAAATACTCAATTTTTTTCAATGCTAGTTTTATGGATGCCTTTTTGAGGCAAAAGTTAATCTTGGTAAGGCAAAGAAAATGAATGAATTTGGATACAATATAAACATATGTTCATGCCATACACAGCCTGCAACTTGCAAATATAAGAATTTTTTCAACCAATTCTATGCATACATGTAAATATATCTTTTCATTTATTAAAAAAAAAATTATTGTTCAATGATGGTTAATTTAATATTACTCGATTCATATAAATTGTAAACAATACAATGATTTCAAGAAAGGATAAATCTTTCCACTGAAAAATAACATTGGTTTTTATGTTTGAAGGAAAATCAGTCATTTAGAGATACTTTGCAAAATTAAGGCTAAGTGAAGAAACTGCTCTATTTTTGGGTATTAAAGTTTAAATTTGAAAGATAAAGAATACTTTAAAGCACAGCTAAAATAAAAGAAACTGAATAAATAAATAGGAATTTGATGATCTTGTGGTTAGGCTATTCTTTACTTCTCATGCAAGCTGTGATTATTGTACATTATGGAGTGAAAAATTTGATTGTGACAAAAAAACCAACATAACATTTCTGCTTTTGCAGTGATAAAAAGTCGAAGATGTAATATTTTGGCTTTTGACTTTTACTTCTTTGTTGCAGTGTTAAAAAGAGAACATAACATTTTTGCTTTCAGCATGACACATTGAAGTGATATAAAGCCAACATAAACATTTTGCATGAGTTTTGCATCATTTTGCGTTTTTTGCTTCTTTTTGCTATACTTACTTTACTTCTATCTTTCTTTCCTTGCTTTTGTTACCAAAGGAAATCAACATACTTATGAAATTAAGATGCACATACAAATATCTTTATTCAACAATAATCATTTTCATGCCAAAATACTGTAACGGGGAAATTTTCATGTCGTCTGCTTTTTCGGAGTTCAAAATAAATTTCATTTTGCGCATTCTCAAATTCGTAGTTGTCAGCTGAGCTACATAATCACCCAACTTCATCAAAATATTTGCCACCATTTTATTTTTCGCACTTCATCCCTTAACGGGAAAAATAAAACTGGCGCAAAAATATCCCTTTTCACAGTATACAAATATTACCCAATGATATATACATGTACAATAATTTTATGTTATCGGTAAAATTTCATTGATTTAGTGCATAATTTTAGTGTTCAAAGTAACTATCCAGTTTCATATCATTTGAAATCTGATTCTTGAATTATTATTTTATTACCTCCATTGCTCGAGCACACACATCTCGGATAGACTTCAACATAATATCCTGTACTTGTAAAAGCCACTTCTCCACTGCACCTCTAGCTTCTGACGTGGAGATACTATCTGTGAACGTAATTTTCTCACCTTCACTAGAGAACATGGCTAAAATGTCTAATTTTGAATCAAATTCAAGTTTGGCAATTCCTTCAAAACATTTCTTCAAATGTGGCTGCACTCTCATAGGATCTTTCGTCTCAGACAAAATTTCCAACATTTCGTCATTGGACAAGAAGAAGAATCGTGGGAAGAACAGACGTTTCTTCTCCAAATAAGCATTCAGACCTTTCATGATTTTATCTAGAAGTCCATTGCTGTCCTGCAGTTTTTCCAACAGTCCTTGTAGACTAGTTGCTTGCAAAACCTATGAGAAGTAAAAATATTAAATTAACTCATAAAAGTCAGCATATGCAGAAAAAGTATTCTTTTGGAAGAAGTGCTTTTGGTGTTTTAGGGAATTATGCAGATCTCTGAAAACAAAGAGAGCAGCTGAATTTTTTATTTTCTAAAAGAAGAATTGGACATAGATTTCAACTTACCCTCACATGAATTTCGACTAGACAAGTGATGTTTCTCATATGAGGGGATAATACTCTAGAGGTTTTTTTTTTATTGCCTAGACAAGTGATGTTTCTCAAATGAGGGGATAAGAATCTACATGTAGATGTTTTTTTTTCTATTGCCACCCTATACATGTACTAGGCTTTTCTTTTATATAACATTTATCATTTGTTCTCTATCAGCTTTTACATAAAAGTATCTTTTGATTCATGGTTGTCCAAATTTTTTGCTTTAATCTGCACTGAAGACACATAAGTTGTCTAAATGGCCATCTGCAGAAACTCAAATTTAGATACATACAATGTATATGTCTTCTAATTTGTTTTTATACCTTTGGATCCCTCTGTGTATGTTTCATCACATCTTTCCAGTTCCTATCGACGATCAAGAACAACCGTCCTTCTTCAGGCATCTGTTGCATAATGTCTTCTGAGGAAAAGATGGGTTCCAGATACAACCACTGTGCCTGTACCTTTAACCATTCATCGATTGTGTCTTGAATTCTCAGTAATCGTTCTTCCCATTCCTATTAAAAAATGAAAAAAAATGTGCTATAAGTTATAACTTTCTTCCATCCCCCTTTTAATTCCTACGAAAAATTCAATTAGCACAAACAACATATGATTGCAAAATCTTTCTTACACCTTATCAAGAAAATTTTGATGCGAGTTTCTTTTTTTTTTTAAATTTTGATAATTTAAAGAAAATCAGAATTTTGTTTGACAATCTATTGACTAAATATTCTTTTTTGATATGCATTTTGCCTCATTCAAACTCAAAGTTCTCATTTGAAACGAGGAAGGATCCCCAATTTTATAGAATGCCTTCCTTAACAATTCAAAACTGAAAAGCTCAAAAAGGAGTTGTTTTGAGCAACTGTATGTACCTTTATTTCTTTGTCAAAAGGTTTAATAAATGGAGATCCTCTCATAGTCTGTGTCTTGACAATCTGGTCATCTAACATGGTCTGAATATCGTCAACAGCTGAAAGGATACAGACACCTGTGTCACGGTAAGCTGTCAAATTGAAACTGATGCTTTCCCAATCTTCTTTCATCTTTATCATAGCCTTCTCCAAGGAGAATTCCTGTAAAATAAAAATAAATGAATAAATAAAAATAAAAGGCTTCACAGAGAACAGCCTGACACATGTACAACCACAGTCCACAGAACATTTAACAGGGGTATATTTTTGTAGTCATATCATTGAAATTTGAAGTTCCCCTGTCTGCTAGTTGCTGCAGAACGTTTTGTTGTTCTTGTTATCAAGCCAAATTTTTTTATAGTCTTACAGAAACTGATCTTTGTTTGCTTTCTTTCTCAATAACAAAAAAAACCCCAAAAATAGTACAGTAGAATATTGATTCCTCAAACTGAAATAACTTGATATCAATGGATGTCTGAAACAAATTTTCTTGTTCCTTTGTTCAAGTTTAAACATACCGTATAGCGGGTAATTTTCGCGGTTGCCAAATTTTGCGATTTACTCCGAAAAGAGGGGTATTGAATTTTAGCGGTCATTAATTTTCGTGGATTGAAAATTGTGTAAAGGACGAATATGTATAAAAATGTACGGACTTTTATTTCGTGAGTTTTAATTTTTGCGCTTCCATAAGCCTCATGAATATAGCGAAAATTAGAACCTCGTGAAAATTACCCGATATATGGTAGTTTGACCCCAATAGTTCGAACAGCCCTCCAGCTTGAAGTGTTTTCATCGGCCCCCTTGTGTGTTCCAGTCATCGAAGTTCAACTATATATATTGATATAACAAATTTGCATGTAATGATAAGCATAAAGGCCATATTGCTTTGTGGGCTGAAATTAAGTCTGCATTGAACTTAATTCTGAAAACTGTAGTTAGCAGCTATAATTCAATATAACAAATAGAATCTTTATAAGGGCTTTTCCCTTAATATGCATGTGCCAGGGTCTGAAGGCAGTTTTCTACTACCCCCACAACCAAACGTTATGGACAAATATGAGTATAGCAATAAGATACAAAATCGACAAGAACCTACTAGAATTTTCATTTTCTGCCTTTCAACCCTGGTACATCCTTTTAAATGGAATAGTCCTAAATGAAGCAACTGTTTCAATCTTTTCCTAAATTCAGAATAATTCAAAAGTAAGTTAATTACCTTGCTGGCTCCAGCACTTATGCCTTCAAACATTTCCATGTGTGGTCCAATTTCTAATTTTAGAACTTTACGTAATGTACTTCCAGAATCAGGAGTCATATCAAATCCAGCAATATCTGACATCTTCTTCCAATGACGAGGGCGCATACCCTTGTTACACATTATAGCAATCACTGGAACATTGTCCTAGTAAAAAATTTAAAAAAAAATATTATGATTATATTCTAAATAAGGATAAAATTTGCTGTGTAAAATTTTGACCCCATCACCATATAGATTTGTTTTTCAATATTCCTAATTCTCCTTGCAAAATGATACATGGACCACGTATATGAATCAATTACCAATAGCAGACTTCTGTAATCTTTAAAATTTTTGAAATTTTGTATTTTCCTAGAGGATTTACTTCAGGATAATAGTAAAATAAATTTAAGAAATGTAAATACTTTAAAAACATTCAAGAACAATTTGATTTTTAAAAAAAGTTTTTAGCTGTCTGCCTTGAATCAAACAATTTCAAGAATTGGCTGCATTTTAAAGCAAGTCATTTGTTATCTTATCTCTAAGATTGTTCCAAAAATATTTGTATTTATGGGAAAAGGGGCTTGAAGGCACTTAAATTAAAGAGTGTATAGGTTGTAGGATCTAGTATGCCTCGAGTTTTCAAGAGCCACAAACACTGTTACATTTATTAAAACTAAACAAAAATTCATTTCAAAAAAATTATTTTTTCTATTTTTTAACCTTAATGAAAAAAAATATGGGTTCAATAATATCTGTTCTTTAGGTTCATTGTTGTTTTATATACCTTAAAGTCTTTTGTTTGATCCATAACATTATTACAGATGTTGAAGCCCTGTGGTACTTGTAGTTTCACATCCTGGTCTTCTGGTTTGACTTCTCCATCTCCTTCCTCAGCCATTCTCCTCTTTTTCTTCTTCTCTCTATTTATTTCATCTATTTCCATCTGCATTTTCTTTAATTTTTGATTAAATACTTTTTGAATCTTGTAAATTTCTCTGGAGAATTCGTCAACTTCTGCATCGACTTGTTCAGCATCAAGATCCAGGAAGGCTCCATCCATCCATCTAAAACATAGTGATTTTTAATATTTAATTTTAGGATGCACACCTCAAAAGTTTTGACTCTTAAGCAAGATTTTTGTATTTCTCTGGTCTTATCTATTCCAAATCATAAAATAACTATACATGCAGGTAATCTATGGCATTTTCCATCTTCCCCCTGGCGAAAGTCAAAGAATCCCAAATTTAACCAAAGACGTATAGTCAGAGGCAATATGGAAAATTACATATGATTACATATTTCTGTCCAAAGCTTGTATCATCAACAAGTGAAATAGCAGAGAACACAGTCTGATACACATTATGTTACTATTGACAACAGCCAAATAACCAGTTATCCATCAAATGTAAATAAACTGAATTCCTTATCCGATGTTTTAGGTTGTACCATTATTTTAATTAACCTTTGTTTCAATTTGAAATATACATGGCTATTCTGTCAATTTGATTTATGGGCAGTTTTCATATTGTGCATTGGTTTTTAAACTGATTCAGTATATTTTATTTGTGGTATTTCTTGGAAATTCATTGATTCATTGCTAGTCGTATTGTATTAAAATATATTGTGTGTCTAATAAATTAAGTGTTGACAAAAAATTCAGTCAGTATTGTAAAAGACAAAAAAAACCTCAACTTACTTTTTCTCAGCTTTCTGCCATCTAAGTACAACATTAAACAATCTCTGGAATGGATCGACTGCATGAGAAATTTCGTCCACATCTGGGTAAGTTGTGACTGGATATTTGTACAAAGCTTCTTCCTGTAAATTAAATTGTTCAGTATGTTTTACTCTATTGACAATGATTTTCTCAGGGTAATAACTGTCTTATCATCACTTGGCTGTAAAATGTTTCACTGACAACCACTTGTCACCATCTTCTGATTCACCACTGTTGAAAATGTTTTTTTTTTCTTTTGGTAACAACTGCTGTATCATCCCCTAAACTATATGTTATTTATAAAATGTTATATTGACAACCAACCAACTGTTAAACAACGGGTCTTGATGTGTCATATCTTCAAATATTTCAGTCAATTCTATATAATACCAAACTAGCTTTGATGTAATGCATCATTTTTTTTTACATATTAGAAAATGCTAGTTTCATATAATTTAGACGAAAAACAGAAGTTCCTACCTTATTGATCCATGAAATCTGTTCCTGTACTTCTGTTAATCTCTTCTGTACAACACGGACATCGTTAACATATTGTTGCATCATGTCCATTTCACCGTAGTCATTAAATTCATCCACTCTGGCTCTTAGTTTCTCTAATTCTAACATGACCTTTTCTCTCTTCTCCAATAGTTGTTTCTCTCCTCCCTGTTTGGACTTCTCAACAAGCTAATGCAAAAAATAAAGCAGTTTTAAAGCATTGCATTTACATACATGTATAGAATTGCTTATTTTAAAAGATTTTGCAAAATTTTACATGTTAAATGGAAGATGGCAATATGAAATAGTTTTCCCTTTAAACAATGTTGTACACCTTTTCTAACCAAATTATCTGAAACATGAATTTTTGACCTCTTATATCATTTTACAAACTGCATTCAACCTATGATGTGCCTTCAAGTCTTTCAAGTCTTTGTAAAAAACAGAAATGACAAGGGGATTCAAATTCTAATTTTTAAATGAAGTTATTTTTCATATAGTGTGAAAGTACTATTGTTCATGGGGTTCCATTTTTTGTGGATTTCGTGGTTTGGTAAAACCACGAAATTAAGTTCCCGACGAAAAGCATTTTTTCCCATTTAGTTTAAATGCATCAAATTCGAAACCACAAATTTAAGTGCCCACGTAATAGTAATTTTTAATGAAAACAACTAAAATTGATGACCACGAATAGAAGTACTTCCACATTAATTCAATAAAACTAAAACAAATCAGTTGTGATTTTTAGAAAATAAAATTGAAAAGTTTCAAGTTTGCCAAACTTGATTTATACTGAGAATATCCAAAATTTTAAAACTTAAATATCCTAAAAAGAAGGAGAATTAAAAACAAAAAAATCCAAACACAATAACACCATCAGGCCAAAAAGAAACTCTGATAAAATCTGAAAGTTTGATAATAAATTTTACCTCATCATTAGCATCAAATACTGGATTAATTCTTTGTGGCCATGTCAATGTCTCACAGTTCAGATCTATATCTTCAGGAGGGAACATGAATACATCAATTAGATATTGTAATCTATTTTTTGATTCTGAGATTCTGTCATTCAACTTCACCATGCCCATATTCCTGGCATTTGTAATGAAAGTCATCATTTCCATCAATTCTTCACTTGTCTCTGGAGTTTTCAGAGCTCTGTCACGAATAATACTGAACTCTTGGCAAATCCTAAAAAAATAAAGAGTATGTTATGCATTTTCAAAATAAAAAGAAGGAATTCACATAAACATGCAAAGAATAATGGTGGTATGCTTTGATTTAAATTTCATCACTGTCTATATTGCGTGAATGAATAAGTCATAAAGATGGGTAGGAGGGAATATATCTTGGAATCATGAGAAACTGAGAAAACAAATTGAAATCCTGAATTCCCCTAAAAATAAATTTTTCAAATCATGATTCCTGAAAAAAATAATACTGCAAATCAGAAATTTTGTTGAGCTTGACCCCAAAAAATTCCTTCCAAATAAAATGACCATTACCGCCATCCTGAAAACAGTATTTGTGCCCCTAAATCATTTTTAAACAATGGATGCAACTTTTAAAAAAGTCATTATCACTGTTATAAATAGTATTTATTCAAATTACATTGATAAGGATTTCATCGGAGTCACATCCACTATTTCTACAATGATCTCATCCATTTACATAAATGACTCTGTTGTTGATTATGTACATGAAAAAGATGACAATGTATTTATGGTTACTTACTTTTTATTTTCTGTTCTGTGATCATTTGATACTTTTCTGAGCAGTTCATTGGCTAGTTCTCTGGAAGCTTCAGCCAATCCTCTCTTCAGATCTTCACAGTCAAGACGAATCATGTCAAAATGTTCAATACTAGGTAAACCCATGATTTCTGATGCCAAATTTCTAAATTTATCAATTTGCTGAAAAAATATTTAAGCAAATTTATTAGTTTGCATTGAAATCATACCTGAAATTTCATTATTATTTCCACAGCAAACCATCAAATATTGTGAGAGGGGGAAGCAATTATGCTAAGGGGGGGGGGGGGGGGGAGTTTTTGATATTTTTTTGTAATTGTCTGCAGAAAAGGTAAGTTTGAACATTATTCAAACATAATTAACCCAGCAATGAATAGGCTACACGATGGTTACATGTATGCAAGAGTATTTTTTAACTATTTGTTAACACTCCATCAATATGGATGATTATATGTACATTTAACTGAAGTGCAGTGAAGTTAAAATTATCCCAGTTGAAAAAAAAAACAAATTTGCAATCATCATTGAAATAAACTTACAATTTGATATTCTGTAAATGAATGTTCTTCCTTCACATATTCTTTGATTTCAGCCAGAGCTTCTCCATTTACTATGTAATCATATCTCTTCACTGAAAAATATACATTCCACTCTGTTGATTGTCTCAATTTATTATACAAATATGTGTGAAAAGGGAATTGGACAATTGCCCCCCTCCCCCAACAACAAATTGTGCTAGGCAACTGTTCTACAGAACACTTGCCTTTATTATTAACAAAATAAACTTCTCGATCTTTAGATGATTTATTGTTTAATTTGTAAGGCCTTTTTAGTTTTGGGCTACAGTATATTGTTATATTGTCTCTTTCATATGTACTCCATATCTTTGCTCTCGATTATAAAATTTTGATTTTAACATGATTGCTAAAGTTTGCATGTTGAAAATCGAAATTTTACTATCTCTAGGGAGAAAATATTTTTAACTCATCCTACCTGAAGCAAAAACTATATGTTTTTATAAAGATATCATAAGTACAATGATTACAAACAATAGTAGAAGTAGCAATTTATCCTCCTATCATTTATTTGATTGTTGTGTAAAAATCTTGCATTCAAAAAACATCACAATTTTTTTTTTAATAATTGACTTTTCAACTTAAATGGTATACCTTCTGCAGCCTCACTCCTACTTACCAAATGATTCTAAATGATCTTCTGGATCTTTGAAATATCTCTTTACAGCCTCTTTCAGTTTATCAACAGATGCTTTCAGAATATGATCAGCGACGACAATTTCCATCATGTTAATAGCACTTGCCCCGGACAGCCATTGTTGGATGTTGGGCAACTGTTGCATAGCCTTGCAGATTTGTTGTACTACATAAAGAACTGTCTCTTCTAGATCCTCTTTCAATGGGTAAAACTGCATTTTCTCGTCATCAAATGTCAACTCCATTTTCAAGGTTGGGAGGTATCGCTTGTCTTTCTCGTCAAACAGATTAACAAAGGCATCAATTGTTCTGACTAGCAGGTCTTTCAACTGAAATTTTATTCAAATTATCTAACCAAGAATAAAATAGAAGTTTTTTTTTAAGATTATTTTTGAATTATGAATTATATTTTTGCAAGAACTCTTTTTGCAGTGGAAAGAATTTCTGATTATCTCCCCTTCATTAATGTAGATGCAAATGTTGTGGAAAGAGTCTATATCATGTGTAATTACAATTTAATAGGAAAGGGTTCGTTTTACTTTTTTGTGAGTGCAGTTACAATGTTAAAGAAAGTATATATTTTACACTTCATTGTGAAAGTTATAAAAAACACCTGATTTGATATGTTTTCAAGTTGTTGAAAATGTCTATTAACTTCCTTTTATATAAGTGTGGTTACAATGTTGTTGAAGTTTAATTTACCCAATTTTTTGTAAGTCTGGTTACAATGCTGCATAAGTAGTTTATACAATTTACCCAATTTGTTGTAAGTGTGGTTACAATTATGTAGGAGTTTTGTTTACATAAGTAGTTACAAGTATGAAAAGTTTAATTTTATAATACGTGTTGCTACACAGCTGAAGAAAGAATCTAATTTACCCATTATAATTGTGGATATATGGTTGTAGTAAGAGTCTAATATTTACCTGATTTGTAAAAAGTTTATAGAGTTTAAAAGAGTTTCAACTACCTTATTTGTAATAATTATAACTACAATGATTTAATACATGTGGTTACACTGTTCTAAGAATCTAATTTACCTGATTTGTTATAAGTGTGGTGACACTGATGTAGAAAGTCTAATTTACCTGATTTGTTATAAGTGTGGTAACACTGTTATAGAAGGAGTCTATTTTATCTGGTTTAACTGACGCTAGACAGGACTTGTCAGTAAACACTTGGATGATATCTTGCCACCAACTACAATGAAAAAAAAATATGACATAATGCTATTTTCTACAAGTTAACCTAAATAGAAAATATGAACTTAGCGAAGGAAAAAGCTATTATCTTCTGTGGCCAATTATCAACCATAAGCTATTAGCTTTTTCTGATTATTTTTCCTTTTAGCTATAAGCTTTATATGCCAATTATTTCCTATAAGCTAAATGTATTACCTTCTAATGCCATTTTTTTTTCAAATTAAAAGAGGTTAAAGCAACAAGATACACCTACAAAGTCTGAAAATTTTAATCAACTGAAACTCAACAACAAAAACATATAATAAATTACTAATGTATATGTCAATAGTAACTTTGGACAACCAGAAAAAGCTTTGTGCTTCTAAGACCAATTTTCCCAAATAGGAGACTACTGTAATTGTACTTATTTTCGCGGTGTACTTATTTTCACGAATTTCACGGTCAGCAACTTTCCGCGAAAATAAGTACATGCGAATATAATAATTTTACATTAGAGAAATAAGTAAATCACTCATTACCGTGAAATTACATACACGAGAACTTAGCTAGAAAGGAATTTTCGCGAAAATAAGTACTCGCGAATATAAGTACAATTACAGTATTTGCTTCTTCTGGGAATCTTTTCCTATTACTTACATGATCCTCAGCTTTTTCCCATACAATATTATTCTGAAATGAATGAGGTCTCTGGAACATATTAACTAACCTGTTCATCAGTTTTTCTTCCGTCTTTTCAATCTCTAATGTGACATTATTTCTGAAGGATTCAAATTCTATTGGTCCTTGTATCCTGAAAAATAATATCATTGTTATTGTCCATTGTGTATGACCTTACCGGTCTACCTGTTCCTATTGTGTAACCAATTTAACAATTTGATTATTCTTTTCACATTATTTTTTTGACCAACTGGTATTGCTGGACTACAACATATATTGGAAAAAGTTTTTGGTGGATTGCTATTGTTAACTAATCAACACACTCAGTGTCCTTTTAAATTGTTCAACAATACTATTGTATATCAATCTGTAATAGCCTGGGGAGGTTTTACCTTGAAAAAGTATTACAATGTACCATAAAAAGATGTATAAATTTACTCAATTTATGGAATGAAAAAAATACAACTAAATCAAATTCCCTTTATTTATATCACAATATTTATTTTTAAATGATGTAATTTTAATAATTTGATAAGGTGCATTCTTTTTTCATTAAATATAAACTCTATATAGTCCTTATTTCAATCAACAAATCAAGGTTAAACCTCCCCAGGCTATTACAGATTGATATACAATAGTATTGTTGAACAATTCAAAAGGACACTGAGTGTGTTGATTAGTTAACAATAGCAATCCACCAAAAACTTTTTCCAATATATGTTGTAGTATCGCTATACCAATTGGTCAAAAATATAATGTGAACAGAATAATCAAATTGTTAAATTGGTTACACAATAGCAACAAGTAGACCGGTAAGGTCATACACAATGGACTATAAATGCAAATGTTGCCTGGAAAATATTTGACAGGGTGATGAAAAAGACATCACATGAAATAAATTTGATATGACAAATGGCCATACTGTCCCCATACAGCTCATAAATATTATTGCAGATGGAGTTTACATATGTGTTATGGTCTGATGTTCATTTACTCCATATCCTTTTGCAAAAAATGAGAAACAAGAAAGACCTCACATAAATTAAACAAAAATTCTGTAATTTAAGTTTAAACCAAACTTGTCATAAATTGTTCTTGACAAATTTTAGGGAAGCATCTATAAGTCTATTCAAAACTTTTCAGATCTTTATAATGGCACAAAGATAATTTGTGTTTCAAATCAAATTAAAATGTTTTATCTAAGTACTTGTACAGAAAATCAAAATGGCCAAAAGTAATGGAACACTAAAATTTTAATCACATTTTTCATAAAATTATTATAACTTAAGTCAATTCTTATCTGATTTCAATGAAATAGTTAGCAACATATGTTTTTTTCCTTTTCCTATTTTTTCTACATACCTAAATTGTGAACAATCAACAAGTATCATATTTCCTA
>MJUU01049021.1:30421-43824 GCA_002080025.1 Modiolus philippinarum
GCTTATGTAGTATTAAGGCTGTATGCTTAGTTATGCGGCAACAGGACACGTTTAATCTAAGGGGGAAATTCCCCGGTGTGAAAAATTCTGTCAAATTTTTAGTGGGAAAATGTGGTACCGAACTTTCAGCTGCCATTACTCTGCACTTTGTCTTCAGAACTTTCCAACTTTTTGTCACTTTGTTAACAATCTTATTGCCTATTAAGAGATAGATTTATTTTCCCGATTGGAATTATCGTTTGGCTTGTAGTCTCTGTTCTGTATTTTGCGTGAAGACTTTGATGATTTTGGGGGAAATTTCGAAAATTACCCTGAAAGCTCGGCACCACAGAGAAAAACTGTAGCACCAAGGTCCAATATTTTTTTATATCTGTGTTATATGGGACAGTGTCTTTCAAACTAGCACTTTTTTATTCTGAGTTTTAGTATCTGGGTAGCTGTAATACCCGTGGTCCTGAAATTTGCTTTTTTCGACACTGTTTTTGAGCGACTTTTTTTCAACATTGTTTTACAAGTATACCAGTTGCATGCACTGGTCATAAATTATCACGCAAATTTAAATAGCCTAAATAGTCCTCTCTCAGTATATAATAATACCATAAAGCTACTATTTGTAGTTTTCCGCGGAAATGCATCGCAATTTGCCTTTGCCGGTAAAATTCAAGCTAAAAATCGGACCACCAAATTTCAAAATGAGTAAAGGGTACCCTTCTTTGTGACGTCATAACTTTTGACTCAAAAATCTGAGAGCAATAAT
The DNA here is from genome assembly GCA_002080025.1 of Modiolus philippinarum. Lineage (NCBI taxonomy): Eukaryota > Metazoa > Mollusca > Bivalvia > Mytilida > Modiolidae > Modiolus > Modiolus philippinarum. The sequence goes on from MJUU01049021.1 coordinate 31,179, forward strand.
TTTGATGTCATTTGAAAGGGCAAGGATGGCCCTTTCTATTGGTACCCTACATTAGACTCCATCTAATACTGGTGGCTGGTAATGTTGGATTTCCGTTGTATGGAAATTCCCATAGGTTACACGTTAAATCGGACCAATTGAACCCCCCAGCAATTTTAAAATGGAACAATAATTTTTTAAAATGTTTTATAGATTTTTAAAATCGTACAAACGAAATTAAATTTAATATTAGAATATTTTTTTAGCGAAACGCTATGCTGAAACTTTCATAAAGGAAATAATCTTATTCAAACATTAATTTTGTTAAAATTACAATTTAATGAGGATTAAAATGCATCTTCTGTCCTTTTCACAACCATATTACAATTCAGTTACGGTCAGCTGTAAATTCAGTTACGGTCATCTGTAAATTCAGTTACGTACATCAGATATAAATATCACTGGACAGTTACGGTCATCTTATCAAAATTTTCTAATGAAAGTTACGGCTTTATATTTATATTTTGAGCATAAGTTTTCACTTCCTCATAATAAGTTTGTCAATAACCAGTGATAGAACGCCATTTTAATTCATAATCCCTACAGAAGCTATTTTAACTATAAAATAAAATCCAAGCCGATTCCCCCTCCGCCATCTTGGGATGACCGTAACTGCAGTTACGGTCATCAGCTTTACCACAGTGCTGTCTTCCAGCGTCCTGAACGTAGAGCACCGTGAGCGTAGCGAAATGGTGTGAGAGTAGTGGGACGCTGGGGGACGTTGTTTTGAGTAGAGTCCTTCCCATCCTTACCATTATCGATGTGTCTTGTGTACTTATAGCCCTTTTTTTATGTTGTTCCACTACTTCTTTTACATCTAGTCATGGTACTGTTTTTTCATTGTATTACCGAATTATACCCCTTTTTCCCTACTCCCGTCTTCGTTTTCGTTTTGTGTTACATATTTTTTTCATCCATTGTACTTATTCATATTTATTTATCTTAGTTTTGTATGTTCTCTCCCCAAATGATTCTATGTGTATTTTCCTAACAAGAAACCGTATGTTGTCTACCGTTCCTAATGTTGTTTGCCATTCTCTCTTAGTTTTAACCTCTTTAGAATGCCTATATCGATAAAACCCAAGCCTCTATATGTGTTTCCATTTTCTGTTTTCAATACATGTTTTCACTCGTTGCAATGATAAACAACAAACTAATATCAGTTCTATATTTTATTTTCCCCGTCATGAAGCAGTCATGGGTTAGGGAATGGGGACTGGGACTAAAATAATAAAAAAGAAATTTAAAATAAATAAAAACTATTGTCTTTTTTCTCTCCTCCTCTCCCTTTAAGGCCCAATCCTCCTCTCAAATTCCCGAGATGAGCACGCGAGCAGCACAAGCAGCGGAATGAGCACACGAGCAGTAAAAAAAGAAGAGCGTGAGCATACCTTTAAACAGCGAATTTGTCGCTCTTCCCACCGCACCGGAAGCAGCAGCAGCAGCAGCAGCAATATTCCCGAGATGAGCACGCGAGCAGCACGAGCAGCGAAATGAGCACGCGAGCAGTGAAAACGAGTAGCGGAATGAGCAAGTCAACATACCCTTAAACAGCGAATTTGTCCCTTTTCCCACCGCACAGCGGCTGCAGCAGCAGCAGCAGCAGCAATATTCCCGAGATGAGCACGCGAGCAGCACGTGCAGCGAAATGAGCACACGAGCAGTGAAAACGAGCAGCGAAATGAACACGTTGACATACCCTTAAACAGCGAATTTGTCGCTTTGTCCACCGCATAACGACTGTAGCAGCAGCAGCAGCAGCAATATCCCACACCACCCAGCAGCAGCAGCAGCAGCAGCAATATTACCGAGATGAGCACGCCAGCAGCACGAGCAGCGAAATGAGCACATGAGCAGTGAAACGAGCGCGCGAGCAGCGACATTCCCAATCTGACCGTATTTAAAGCTTTGTTCTGTAAAATATCGTCATTCGTACTTCGAATCCAGAGAGGGGAAGACGTCTATAATGTATCACTGCGATCTTTGTGAAAATACGACCAATCGTCACTTCAATCTTGTTCGCCACAAGAATCAGAAACACGACACGGAAGATACTTCGCCAACTGAATCGGATACAGAGTCCAACGTATCAGAAGAAAGCGATCACGAATCTGTATATAGCAACGAGGAAAGTAACGACTCTAATACGTCAGAAGAGTCCACGGACGAAAGCACTGACGATGAAGATGACCAAGAGTCTCCATGGAAGCTGATAGTGAATCAAACATTTGACAAACTCGAACCAGAATACAACAAGAAAGTAGAAGAGTTGATGGAACAAGGACACGACTCCGAAAAGGCTCGTTTAGCCGCATATGAAGACATGAATAAACTTTTTAGAGACCATATGAGAAATCAATACCTGGAAACGGTGTTCTGGATGCAGGATTTCAACAAAGATCCAATTCACAAAAAGATCAGAGATACGGCCAAACGTTTAAGAGATGAAGAAGACTACGAAACCAGGGAATCCAATGCCTGAAAAACCCGGCTAAACACCAAAGGATCTATCGAAAGGCCAAAAAGCATCGCCCGAAAGACATAAACTTTTCTTCCCAAACGAACCTTAGGAACTAGCGTAACGAAAGTGCAATGAGGTTTTTGATTTCCAGAGTTATCGTTCGTTTCCCGTACTATGTATATATCAATCCGGGGTAATTTCAAGCTGCTACAGCGATTGGTGAAGATTTAATGTCTCTATCTCTTACCGTTTGGAAGATAGGGGTACCCGAAAATTCGGGAATGGCCCAAAATGCGATGTTATCTATGTCGAGTACTATAGTAATGTTATATATGTATTCGGGATAACTTTGATCATCTAAAGCGATTTGTGATATTAGTTAAGTCATATCTGTTATAGTATGGGTGCTAAAAGGGGTCCAAAATTTTGACAAGGGGGTAATTTTGGTGAATTTTAACAAAGGGGCACTCTGCGTTTATCCAGGCTTGTGACTGGCTATCTTAAAGGATAGGCCGCATTACCCCATCCCCCTTTTCTTCTTTTGTTTTATTTACATCGAGTCGTTGCTGTCTTCGATTGGTGGTGGTTCGAATCCATCAAATACGTCATCTAACAGGTATTTTCTTTTCTTCACTGCATATTGCCAAGATTCCCTGGTTTCGTAGTCTTCTTCATCTCTTAAACGTTTGGCCGTATCTCTGATCTTTTTGTGGATTGGATCTTTGTTGAAATCCTGCATCCAGAACACCGTTTCCAGGTATTGATTTCTCATATGGTCTCTAAAAAGTTTATTCATGTCTTCATATGCGGCTAAACGAGCCTTTTCGGTGTTGTGTCCTTGTTCCATCAACTCTTCTACTTTCTTGTTGTATTCTGGTTCGAGTTTGTCAAATGTTTGATTCACTATCAGCTTCCATGGAGACTCTTGGTCATCTTCATCGTCAGTGCTTTCGTCCGTGGACTCTTCTGACGTATTAGAGTCGTTACTTTCCTCGTTGCTATATACAGATTCGTAATCGCTTTCTTCTGATACGTTGAACTCTGTATCCGATTCAGTTGGCGAAGTATCTTCCGTGTCGTGTTTCTGATTCTTGTGGCGAACAAGATTGAAGTGATGATTGGTCGTATTTTCACAAAGATCGCAGTGATACATTATAGACGTCTTCCCCTCTCTGGATTCGAAGTACGTATGACGATATTTTACAGAACAAATCTTTAAATACGGTCAGATTGGGAATGTCGCTGCTCGCGCGCTCGTTTCACTGCTCGTGTGCTCATTTCGCTGCTCGTGCTGCTCGCGTGCTCATCTCGGTAATACTGCTGCTGCTGCTGCTGCTGCTGCTGGGTGGTGTGGGATATTGCTGCTGCTGCTGCTGCTACACGTTATGCGGTGGACAAAGCGACAAATTCGCTGTTTAAGGGTATGTCAACGTGTTCATTTCGCTGCTCGTTTTCACTGCTCGCGTGCTTATTTCGCTGCTCGTGCTGCTCGCGTGCTCATCTCGGGAATATTGCTGCTGCTGCTGCTGCTGCTTCCGGTGCGGTGGGAAGAGCGACAAATTCGCTGTTCAAAGGTATGCTCACGCTCTTCTTTTTTTACTGCTCGTGTGATCATTCCGCTGCTCGTGCTGCTCGCGTGCTCATCTCGGGAATTTGAGAGGAGGATTGGGCCTTAAAGGGAGAGGAGGAGAGAAAAAGACAATAGTTTTTATTTATTTTAATTTTTTTTATATTATTTTAGTCCCAGTCCCCATTCCCTAACCCATGACTGCTTCATGACGGGGAAAATAAAATATAGAACTGATATTAGTTTGTTGTTTATCATTGCAACGAGTGAAAACATGTATTGAAAACAGAAAATGGAAACACATATAGAGGCTTGGGTTTTATCGATATAGGCATTCTAAAGAGGTTAAAACTAAGAGAGTATGGCAAACAACATTAGGAACGGTAGACAACATACGGTTTCTTGTTAGGAAAATACACATAGAATCATTTGGTGAGAGACCATACAAAACTAAGATAAATAAATATGAATAAGTACAATGGATGAAAAAAATATGTAACACAAAACGAAAACGAAGACGGGAGTAGGGAAAAAAGGGGTATAATTCGGTAATACAATGAAAAAACAGTACCATGACTAGACGTAAAAGAAGTAGTGGAACAACATAAAAAAGGGCTATAAGTACACAAGACACATCGATAATGGTAAGGATGGGAAGGACTCTACTCAAAACAACGTCCCCCAGCGTCCCACTACTCTCACACCATTTCGCTACGCTCACGGTGCTCTACGTTCAGGACGCTGGAAGACAGGGAAGAAATCAATGGTCACGCTCGACTGCAAATTCAGGAGCAAAAAATTGACTTTAACATAGACCTTATGGGCCCAAAGAGGCCCGATTCACTACTCCCGTTGGTTTCGATCTTAAAATGAGGGAACAACAAGATACCTGTTCACTATTGATTCATTTCCCATTCTTTTCCCATTCTTTTTCGGAATGAGAAAAGGGCAAGGACAAACCCTGGAGAAAGAGGAAGTTTACTTTATATAGCACCTTTCTGAAGAAAAGTTTCTGTTAGGATCTTTGATAGCTAAAAAAATGAGTTGAACTGCAGACAGGTGGAAATTCCCGAACCTGCAGTTCTACAATTTGTCTGTAGTGATCAACTGCCAATGATCTAGAAAATGGGCTAATCCACTTGAATACCGGGGAGAGGTGCTGGGAACTTCTCCCTTTACTCCAATTAAAACGCTACTAATACATCGGCAAACCAATACCGAAGCAAGAACGAGGAAAGGGGAAATTCTAAAATCATAAATCCAAAATCACGGCAATTCACAGCAACATGAATTGAGACAGTATGACAAAGACAAACAAATAAACAAGAATGAACAAGATCGCATCAAAACTAAAGCACTAGCAGTGTGAACCCCTTTAAAAACTGAGGTATCATCAGGTGCCCCGGAAGGGTAAGCATGATCTGATCCACGCGTGGCACCCGTCACACTGCCAGTGAAAAGTCCGGTTTTGTCACAGTCAGTGTTAGTCAGTCCGGTAACAATCTCTGGGTCTACCCAAAGATATCTGTTTTCATTTGTGAAACAGAAACATTGTAATGGGAAAAATGAAAGGACATAGAGTGAAACATTGTAATGGTCTGTCAAATCGTGGTGACGACCGTAAAACTTCTGTAGTGGCAATTGCAACAGTAACTAACAGATGGGAAAGACAAACATTTTATAGACTTCACACACTTCTCCAAGTTAGCTTTTTTTAATATGAAGTTGTTGGTTTAGAACCACCTGAACTTCCATACGCCTTTTCTGGACCAAAAAAAGAACCCTTCTCGTCCTGAAAAAGGGAACCAACAGCAGCCAAGAAATTCTCTGTTGTACCTAGAATGCTGGACGCTAAGATCACTTTCAGACTTAAACCAAAATGATTGACTTAAACTGAGTCCTTCCACTGTTTTGACGGCAAAAAAAATCAACATATGGTTGTCGTTGCATGGAAGTACAGATGGCCCTGACTGACATGTATGGCTTCCAATGTGCTAGAAATATGTGCCGTTTCAATTATAGTGTAGAAATATGTGGCCTTTCAATGATTATGCCTATGATGGCAGACAATCTATCGTCGTTCAATCTGTGGCGACCACCCCGGCCATTAAGGATGTTGTTGAAAACGAATGCAGCTAAAGCGGCTGGCTGTTATGCCCCAACCGATCCAGCTTTGCAGATGTAAAAACGTAACGGTCTGACTCAGTGGATTATCTGTAATTACTATGAATTAATTGCCATAGTAGTAATCGTTGAATTTTTCTGTGACCCCTCTCTTTGATGCTAGTCGCTCTTTTAACGGACTGTGCAATGTTGTCCTACCTTTAAAATGAACGACCGATGTAACATTGGTTTCTTTATATTCTTCTTTTTTGCTGGTGTGAGACAGCACCGAGTCTCTTTGTCAAGCATCAGTGCAATTCTCTGGTAAACACAAGATTGGTAGAATTGGCTATTTGGTTTGTAGAGTCCGAGACGCTTGTTTCTAACCGTCATTCCATTTTCATTATGAAGAGTCCACTGGCTTTTCCTTTCTTTCAGTTATAGGCATTAGATGTGTCAAAAATCTAGCAATCTTGGAAAAGTTCTGGATGGTCTTCCCTATTATACATGTAGTAGCCTATTGATTCTTAAAACTGTAAAATTTCTTCGACCTCTTCTTCTTTGTTCTTCGTTTTTGGTCAGTTGGTTCCTTGTCGATATTTTTCAGGATTTGTTTCAACATCCTGGGAGAAAACAACACAAATCTTCAAAATATATCCCCAGTGATTATCTTACATGTTGTCGGTTGGTCAGAAGATCTGTTGACATCGGAGATTCCGAGTGGTCAAACGGTGAAGGCGATACAAAATTTGTGTTCTTCCATCTCAATTTGATTGAATTCAATCTACATGTCTAGTTCTTAAAAATTTATTACTACCAAAGGCCTCGAAATCTCTTCAATGAATGAAAAAAAAAACAAAGGAGTCTTTGCTAGTCCTCTTGTTGAGCTGGCCATAGTCAACTCACGACTTTATTTCCGTGCCTGGACGACATCGAATGACATCACACCTGCAGATGACAGTTATTATAGATGGTATCGTACTACGTCTATCATTGATGTTGATTTACAACGATGACGATGTTTAAATGAATATTCTCTGGCGGTACTACCGTCACTAATATGTTAGATATCGGTGTAAAAGGTCCTTGCAAAGCATGATCAGTAAAGATATCTTTAGAAAAGTTTATATCATTTATCACACCCTATTACCGGCAATCCCAACTACAGTGGCTATCCCGCCTGCAGATTTGTAAACAACTTGAAGACAGAAGAAGGTGATGCTTTCACTTACAAATAAATCATATTAATATTCAATAATATATTTGTCTTTTATGCTTTAAATGTAGCTAACATGTCTGTGAATATTCATGACAAATACTAAGTAACGATCTTTTGAAACTTCGGAGATTTTGAGGAAGGAATTTGCAATTTTCAATTTTATTGCTGAAAATCTGCATTAAAACACTTTTCATCTAAAAACGCCTTTATAAAACTTAAGAATTTCGACGCTTATGTAATGTACAACATTTGATTTATTGTATATGAAATCTAGCTTTTCATTTAGTACTGCATAACGGCGGAATCCTCATTTTATTTCCAGCTCTTGGCAATCCCGAACAACAGGTTTTAAAATTACTGACTATCACTGAAAACAGATAGTGACGATCCCAAATGATGAACTAAGCTTAAAAGAAACAAACAAAATTATTTGTATAGCGTTGTAAACATATTGTTTCAACTCGATATATCTTTTTTTCGTAATTTGGTGGCCTTTATATGTTACCGGAGCTTTCATCGAGTTCTGGGCAAAATAAAGCAACGCTGACCATACAAATTCCATGAACAAGAGGCTCCCAAGAGCCTGTATCGCTCGCCTGGAGCATGACCAATGAAATTAGTAAAAAATAAACGTTTTTGTTAAAGGGTCTTGATTTGATGTAAAGAAACATTTGTGTCAAATTGTCCAACATTTAACCATTTTTCCCTGCTACCTGCTTTCTTGATCAGCACTTCATAAATAATTCATGCCATAGAAATTTAGAAAATTTACTGCTGGCAACCATGTTTGGTGACAATTCGACAACAGAGTAAAAACATTTGGTCATGGACCTGAACAACATATTTTTTGCAAGGGACAATCTAACACTTTTGTGGCAAAGTTTGGTTCTAATTGTCTCAGCACTTTCAGAGGAGAAGATCTTTGAAAGTCTTTTCCAAAAGGGTCTAATGTTAAAACTATGCTCCCCGCTAGCGGCCATCTTGGATATAGCGGTGGCCTGAAAAACACACATTTTTTGCAGGGGACAACCTTAAGACTATCGTTGCCAAGTTTGGTACCAGTTGTCTCAGCAGCTTCGGAGAGGAAGATCTTTTAAAGTGCTCCCCTAAGCTCCAATGTTAAAATTATTCTTTGCTCTCGGCAGTCTTTGATATAGCACAGATGCGAAAAAAAAAAGTTTTTATTTTTTGCAGAGGACCACCTAAAGACTATTTTGGCCAAGTTTGGTTCCAATTAGCTCAGCAGATTCAGATGAGAAAATCTTTGAATATCTTTTCCCATAGGGTCCAATGTTTAAACAGTGTTCCCCACTGACAGCCACCTTGGATACCGCGCTGACCTGAAAAACATCTTTTTTGCAGGGGGACCACCTTAGAACTACTATGGCCAAGTTTGGTTTCCATTGGCTCAGTAGTTTTGGAAGAGATCTCTTAATGTGTATTCCAATAGGGTCCAATGTTAAAACTATGTTCCCCGCTGTCAGCCATTTTGGATAAAGCGCTGACCTGAAAAAAAAAACACCTAAGAACTATTGTGGCAAAGTATGGTTCTACTTGACTCAGCACTTTCAGAAGAGGAGAATATATTTGAATGTCTTTTCCCATTGGGTCCAACGTTAAAACTCTGTTCCCCGCTGGCGGCCATCTTTGTAGAGGACCACCTAAGGACCATTGTGGCCAGGTTTCTTTGCAACTGGCCCAGTAGTTTCAGAGGAGAAGATCTTCAAAGAAAAGTTTACGCCAGACGGACGAACTTTGGAATGAACTCATCCCTCTCAATTACTGAACATTTCTACAATAATTCTGCAATATAGTTCTTAGATATTTAATCCTCAATTTATTGGAGGTAGAGAAATAATAATTATAATAACAAGAAGCTCTCCCGAGCCTGTATCGCTCACATGGGTCCTATGCAGCAATATTATCCCAAATTGATGGTCCATCTTTGGTGGTGTATGTACAGAAAAATCAGAAACTTTTCATTAAATTGAATTAAAATTGTTCCAGCAGTTTCAGAGAAGATTTTTGAATGCAGTTTCCAAACTTAAAGGGCCTATGTTAATCTACATTCCCTGCTGGCAGCTATTTAACATAAAACTTTGTAGAGGGTCACCGAAGGACTATCATACCAAAATTCTACTGAAATTGTTCAAGCAGTTTCAGAGCAAAAGATCTTTTTATGCATTTCTCATTGGGTTCTATCTTAAACTAAGTTTTACCAATGGTGGCCATGTTGGAAGACGGATCATCACCAAAGTAACAAACTTGGTCAAAATCTCACAAGGTTCATTTATGCAGTGTTTAAATTGAATCCATTCAGTGGTTTTCTATTATATCTTTGTATGCATTTTCCCTTAGGGTCCAATTCATTGCTGGTGGCTATATTGGATGGTGGATCAGCCACGAAGAAACAACACTTGGTCAGCTTTTCATATTAAGCATCATTTATGCAAAGTTTGGTTTAAATCTATTCAGCAGCTCTCTAGAAGAAGATCTTCTGTTAAATTAAGTTCATAGCTGGTGACACTTGGTCAGCACCTGACAGGCATCATTCATGTCATGTTTGATTTAAATTCATTCAGCAGTTCTCTAGAAGATCTTTGTGCGCATTCCCATAGGGTCAAATGCTGTGGGTCATATACGATGACAGATCGGCACCTAAGTAAAAATACTTAGTCAGCATCTCAAGAGCATTATCAATGCCAAGTATGGGTTAAAGAATTTCAGTGGTTCTCAAAAAGAAGTTCTTTTGTATACATGCATTTTACCATTGGGTCCAATGTTAAAATTTAGTTCCCAGCTGTTGGCCATGTTTGAAGACAGATCGGCATCAAAGTAGTAACACTTGGTCAGCACCTCATAAGCATCATTCATGCCAAGTTTGGTTCAAATCCATTTATTTGTTCTCAAGAAGAAGTTCTTTGTCTTTGTATGCATTTTCCAATTGGGTCCCATGTTCAAATTCAGATTCCCGCTGGCGGTCATGTTGAATGACAGATCGGCACCAAAGTAACAACACTTGGTCAGCACCTCATCAGCATCATTCATGCCAAGTTTGGTTCAAATCCATTTGATGGTTCTCAAGAAGAAGTTCTTTAAATGATTTTTCCCATTAGGTCAAATAGTAAACTAAGTTCCCCGCTGGCGGCTATCTTGGAAGAGGTCGGAAAACTTGACCGTTTTCGATAATATATAGTCCTTAACATGCTGAACATTTTTGCAATTTAAAATTTGACCTCTATCTCAAAGCGTTTTTGAAATATAGGACAAAAAGTATAAAATCACGAAAAATTTGACCAATAAAGGGTCACAACTCGTATACAGGTACTTGGATTTTCTTTAAAATTTACATGTAGGTAGATCTTAACATGCTGAACATTTTTGCAATTAAACTGAACCTCTATCTGTTACAATTTTTTTTAATAAAAAATAAAAAAAACATCAAAATTTTGAAAATTTTACGGAAAAAGGGCAATAACTCTTAGACGGGTCATCAGATTTTCTTCAAACTTTCAGCATGGGTAGATCTTCTCATGCTGATTATTTTTACTTCTGTCAGATTTTTGATATCTGTAACGGTTTTTGAGTTATTTGCCAACAACTGTAATTTACCCCTATGTTCTATTTTTAGTAACGGCAGCCATGTTGTTTGACCTAAGACATACATAATAACAAATTGGAAACTAGATACCCAAGTGATGATTCAGTTGAAGTTTGGTTTCATTTGACCCAGTAGTTTCAGATAAGAAGATTTTTGAAAGTGAGCTAACGACGGACGGACGACGGACGCCAAGTGATGGCAATAGCTCACCCTGGCATAGCCAGGTGAGCTAATAAGAAGAAGACTTCGTCTTGGGTGACAAAAAAATAAAAGAAAACAGAACAATACCGCTTACGTCCGCGGTGACATAAATACGAAAAGAAAAAAAAAGAAGAAGTCGCACTTAATATATGATTTTAAGAAAGAACATGCTGATAAATTTCAATTCTTGCAAATATCATTTTTTAATGTAGTACGGAAGTCCTATGTGATTTAAGCATGGATACATCAATGTAATGCACTGGATAGAAGTGGGAGGATGGCAGGCGCGGGAGATTAAGAGTATGAATACTTGTCCACCCCTATTCATAGCTAACCTTCGTATTTACTTTTCTAACTAAGTCAGTCCGGGAAGTCAGTAAACCCGTTTTCTCAATATTTCAGAAAACTGAAATTTTTGTGCTGATAAACAATGAAATGATATGAAGAAAAATAAATAAAAAATGATGAAAACTCGAATTCAAAATGGGAAAATGCCAACCGCACTGCCGTATAACCTAGGAGTCAACAAACATTTAACCTTAAGGGTTTTATGGTTTTCATAAACTGCCTCACAAAGTCGTAGGGTATAATGTGAAAACCTGAGTTATGTGTCCGTTCTTGAGTTCTTCTGTCTGCCAAGTCTAAGTTAAGCTCAAAGGTATAGTTGGTTCTAGGACTATGCCCTTTAAAGTTTCATTTTTTTTTACTATCCTCACAATAACTTTTGAAGGAAACCAAGTTGTTTACAACTGAACATTCTGCACTCTATCAACACTTTTTTTGAAAATGTTTATGGTCATAACATTGTTCACAGCCCTAAAATATAAGAAAAACATGACACCAAAGGGATACATGTGATCAATTATAATCAAATGGCATGATTACTATACGAGTTCGGGATTGCCACTTCCCAGTAATAATCTGTTGTCAGTGATAACTATATCTGTTGTTTGTGATAGCCAAAAAAAGTGTTACCTCTGAAATACAATGACGATTTCGTCCATATGAGGAATTAAATGAATTACAGTTTTTGATATATAATAAATAAAGACCTATATTTTTTATATGTATTAAAATACTAAAGCTAATTTCCGTATTATTGCAAAATTAAACTATTTTTCGGACGATCCCGTGTAATAATCTTTAAAAATGTACTTTAATTCAGCGAAAACTCCCGATCTATGATACTTCATACAGTAGTATTTGACTCATATGTTATAAAATAAATAGCAAAAACAATGGAAAGGTTCTATGGGATATAAACAAAATTATGATACAACAAAAGACTTACGGTCCGTCATTGCAAACTTGTTTACATATCTGCAGATGTGATAGCCACTGTAGATGGGATTGCCGGTAATAGGGTGTGTTTAGGGTGTTATTAAATTCCTCCATAATCATTACATTACCTATGTCTATGAAGTTCGCAGACGAGATCTCTTGGTGGAACTGTGG
>MJUU01049024.1:375-16766 GCA_002080025.1 Modiolus philippinarum
AAAACCGCAGATTTTTCCCCATAGTTAACTACTGTCATCAAATATGCTGGGCGTTCTAGTTTTCATAGATGTTTTCAAGCGCCGGATACGATTCATGATTAATGACTTAATCGACCTGATCCAGTCTGACAATGTCTCCACATCTTCTTTTTCTTTCTTCGCCCACATTCTGGCATAGTCTTCAACTGCATCCATCATAATTTTGAAGTTATACTTCCAGTTGATGTGCTGGGGTTCAAGGAATTTGGACCTTTTGAAAAAATATCTCGTAATTTTTGGTTTCCAACGATATCTAGGTCACCCGTTATCACGTGTCCAGCAGGAATATAGTTGAATGGGGGAGAGGAGCAGGTGCAATCAGGCGGTTTGGCTTTAAAGTCATCAATCTGGAAATCAAGCAATACCCGTTTGTGATTGAAAATAGTGGTTGCAATAGATTTAGTGTAGGAATAAGAGATAAGTGGAACAGATTGGTCTTTGAAGTAAGGAGGAATGTTAGATTTCACTGTTTTGTTGTGCAGAATGTTGGAGAGATTAATGGCATCTAGGCCTTTGTTAGCAAACTGAAGTTTAAGAAATGATCGGTTTTCAGGTTTATTTGCAGAAGTTGTAACAGGTTTGAACAGTCTGTGATTGGCGATGTCCATAACGATAGCTGTTAATTTATATTCCAGAGAATGCCAGTCAGTCACAGTTGAATCTAAACATACTTTGTAAAACGAATGAAGTTTCGAAAGTGGCAAGGAATACAATTTTCTAATTATCCCTTGCGAAATGGTGAGGACTATACTATTCCTAATTATAGATTAACTCTTACGAACTCTAGTTTCTTTCCATCAACTATTCGTGCATGGAACTCTTTAGAATTATGTAAAAGAAATTCATATACTACAAACAGTTTTAAAAGGTCTCTAAGTGTTAAATATGTAGTTCCGTTATGGTACGGTTTTGGTCGTAGACAATTGAATATTATTCATACTAAGTTGAGGTATAGCTATAGCAGTTTGAATTATGATTTATATAGATTTGGTATCAAAGATAATCCTAGATGCGTATGTGGTGCAGATCGTGAAGATGTTAGTCACGTTTTCCTTAAATGTCCAGTATATAATGATATTCGACAGAATCTACTTTTAACTCTTAGAATTTATGGAAATATTGATATAAATATAATTCTCTGTGGAAATACTGATCTTACTATTGTACAAAATTTCGATATATTTACAGCGGTCCAAAGTTTTATATACAATAGTCATAGATTTGATTGATTAATTGATTGATATTTGATTGATAAAATGTTGCAGATTTTCCCTTTCTCTTTTTATTTCTTTTTTCTCTTGTTTATTATCTTATTTCTGTTATTCTTTAATTCTATTCTCAAAACACGCGATTTCTTTATTCAAGTATGTACATGTAGTCGTATATTTTATCATGTAACTACAATGGTTTAAGTTTCATTAATTTCAGTATTTTATATTTATTTCTTTTCTTTTATATAGTTAATTACTACAAAACAGATCAATTTGTATATTGTATTAACATTGCTGCTATTTTATATTTATTACTTGTTTATGTTGTAAATTGTAGGGAAAGGGCTTATAATAATGTTGTAATAACTTGTGCCCGATCCCTTTGCTTTTGAGCAATAAAATAAGTTTAATTCAAAATCATCCCGTTTGTCATATAGCTTAAATTTCAAACGTCCATCTTCATCAATGTATAAAAACATATCTAAGTACGAAGCTGAAGTAGGTGTGTCAGTAGTCTCTTTAATTTCAAGCTCATTGGGATAGATCTGGTGTAAATATTCCTTGAACTCTGATTTATTAAGAAAAAGTACATCGTCTATGTAGCGGAAGCTGAAATTAAAGGACTGGGCTAAATGTCTTTTTTTTTTCTGTGTTAGCCCTTGTAAAAACTTGGCCTCATACGAGAAAAGAAAGAGATCAGCTAAAAGCGGCGCGCAGTTAGTTCCCATGGGAATCCCGATTGTCTGTTGAAAAACGCGACCTCCAAATTCGACAAAAATATTATCTATTAAAAATTCCAACACCTTGATTACGTCATTCTCCGTGCACTTCTTGTTTGACTCAGTGTGGTTCTTTACAAACAACCAAATACCGAGGTTACTGTGAATTTACTTTCTGCATATGCGCATTTCGACAACCTATGTCTCTTCAGTGCAGATAGAACCTAAACGTTTGGAAGACCATATACTCAAAGATATTTAAAAACTGATAGAGAACAAATAACCAATATGATCTNAATGTAAAGCCAAAATTAGCTAAGGACAGAGCTATGCATGAGGGAGATACTCCTTAGTTTTCAACAAAATTTACAAAAATTTAGATATTGTAAGGTTCCAAAAATAATCGGCTTTCGGGTCAGCACCGAAGTACTGACTACAGGGCTGGTGAATACTCTCGGGGACTAACAGTCCACCAGCAGTGGCATCGACCCAGTGGTAGCAAACAACCAAATACCGAGGTTACTGTGAATTTACTTTCTGCATATGCGCAATTTGACAACCTATGTCTCTTCAGTGCAGATAAAATCTAAACGTTTGGAAGACCATATACTCAAAGATATTTAAAACTGATAGAGAACAAATAACCAATATGATCTAAATGTAAAATATGTTTTGTCTTTCCCTACTACCAAGTAAGTGTATCTGCGTTCTCCGTTTTTAGTGCAGAAACATTGATGTATCAAATCAGAAATTATTGTTTTCAATTTATTGTTTGGCAGGGTAGTATAAAGAGTAGAAAATTCAAAAGTTTGTTACTGTGGCAATGGGTAAGACTACTAGAGGATAGATATTCAAGATGTTGAAAAAAATGATTCTACAAAAACTGCCTCAACTAAAGTTGATAGGAATGTACCAGTCTTGGATGACATTGCTTCAGAATGGGAAACTGGGGGTAGGGGGGGTGAAAGAACATTACGTATACTTCGTACATATATATCTTAACTAAGACAAGAAGTAACAAAAAAACTTCATGTTTACTCAGATGCGTCAGAAAGAAAGTAGAGTCTGCAGTAGTTTTCTTTGCATAATACTAAGTAGATGGAGATGGTAATCCAGAAGTTGATTTTGTATTGGGAAAGGTGCAATTTGCTCAAAAAGTGGACACACAATTCCTTGTTTTGAACTTTGTCATGCAGAACTTTCAGTAGAAGTCGCACAGTGTGCATTAGAACAGTTAAGACGGTTATTTGTTCTCTATCAGTTTTAAATATCTTTGAGTATATGGTCTTCCAAACATTTAGATTTTATCTGCACTGATGAGACATAAGTTGTCGAAATGCGCATATGCAGAAAGTAAATTCACAGTAACCTCGGTATTTAGTTATTTGTTACCACTGGGTCGATGCCACTGCTGGTGGACTGTTAGTCCCCGAGGGTATTCACCAGCCCAGTAGTCAGTACTTCGGTGCTGACCCGAAAGCCGATTATTTTTGGAACCTTACAATATCTAATTTTTTGTGAATTATGTTGAAAACTAAGGAGTATCTCCCTCATGCATAGCTCTGTCCTTAGCTAATTTTGGCTTTACATTTAGATCATATTCGGTTATTTGTTCTCTATCAGTTTTAAATATCTTTGAGTATATGGTCTTCCAAACATTTAGATTTTATCTGCACTGATGAGACATAAGTTGTCGAAATGCGCATATGCAGAAAGTAAATTCACAGTAACCTCGGTATTTAGTTATTAGACCTGTCTATCGATTTTCACAAATACTATACAAATAGCATGGTCATTCTGTGTTATATCACAAGCGACACCAGAAGATTTTATATCTATGTTGGGAATAAAGTGGAAAGATTACGAGAATCCAGTGGTTAAGAACCATGGAAATATTTGATTAAAAGTGAAAACCCAGCTGACACAGCTACAAGAAGACTGCTAACTAGTGACATCCATAATAGCGAGTGGTTACTAAGACCTAAACGCTTTCTCACTTGTGAACCCCCAGTCAAAATTGTAGGTTGAAATACCAGCTTGTTGATCCAGATAGCGAAACAGAGATTCGTTCTCATGCTTCTCCATAAATTTTTGCAACCAAAACACTTGCAACACCAGATAATCCCAACATAGGGACTTAGAGATTCCAGTACTTGCCAGCCTGAAAATGTCCTGATACGTGGCATTGCATTTTTGAAGCTTTCATCCTGTTTACATTTGAAAGGAAGTTCAATACCTGATTCGTCAAAACTTTACTAAAACAGCGGCAGAAGTGGACTGACAGTCAACGCGACTTGAAGATCGGAAACGTCGTTCTTGTGAAATACAAAAGTATTTGCAGTAGTCAATGGCCGCTTGGAAGAATTGTCAATACAATTCAAAGTTCTGATGATCACGTCAGGAAGGTAGAAGTCAGTTTAATGGTCAACGGAAAGCGGGAAGTGTATACCAGGTCGTTTACCAACTTCTTCTTCGAGTATGACATTGAGCATAGAGTTCAGGAATATTGTAAACATAACGATAAAATTATGTTGTTTATTTCTAAGTATAGTAATATCAAGTAGATATCAGACGGGGAGTGTATTATTATTATTTAATTGTTACAATTAATGCATCAGTGGAATTATTCCGAATGTTCAAATCTTAGTATACATGTAGTTGCGTTTCCCGAAACTAAGTTTTATAAGCGTATGTATGTATAATACCCATCTAAATGTTTGGAACTAGAAATCTGATTTAATCATGGTGTTTTTACCGATTTGTTCACCAGCTAATTCAAGTTGAAAGTCAGAGTAGTAGCTTTCTAAATCCGGGCCCGTACATTTCCTTTAGTTATGAACTGCATGAATCTTGTATAACATAAAACGACTTTCATGTTTCCATTCCTCAAGTTAACTTGAAAGAATGATAAAAAAAAGAAGAAAAATCTTATAAATATGTTTATTGACATACAAAATGATACAGATTGTCATGTGAAACTATCACACCTGTGGAGCGTCCTGAATGATATATTCATTACAAACTCAGCAAAAAGTACAGTTTTCACTGTAGAATAGTTGAGATCGAACATTTTAGGTCAAAGAGAGTTATTATTTGGTTGAAATAAATTGTTTTCGATTAGCATGAAGGTTGGTTTAAGTTTGACCTCTCAAATCTTGATATCTTAATGATAGTTTTCTGAGACAAGCTAACCAAAATTATATCCAAATGTAACGTAAGTCGTGAAACAAAACATACAACTGTGGTTGGAAACATGCATCTGGAAGCTGTTTACTAGTATAAAGAAATAAGTTCACCTTGTATAATAAGGTTGGTCAAATAAAGCCGAACCATTAAACTAAAATATCAGGATGAGGCAGGGTCTAATTATTCTTATAGATTACAAAATGGCATTTTCTCAAATCATCCCTAGATATTCATATTGATCCAAGGGGCTATTGGTCGATGGATGTTATGTGATATGAAGTATGTCATTTCATAATGCATTTATCATATACGCCACAACGCTGTTCATTTTTCACATAAAAGTAACGGTGACGTCACTGACTTTAAAAAAAAATGACCATATACGGGTCATTGTGAATAAGTTTGATTCTAATTGTGTCAGCAACTTCAGTGTAGAATAATATCTTTGAATGAGTTTTCCCGATAGGATCAATTGTTAAACTATGACCGCCATCTTTGATGAGGTACTGAACCATTACTGAACTTCCGGGTGTTTTTCCAGAGGGGAACATCTAAGGATCATGGAACTTAGTTTGGTTCTAATTCGACAAGTAGCTTATGAGAAGATATTTGAATTTGTTTTTTCCAATATTGAACTATGTTCCCCGCTGGTGGTTTCTTGGGTAAGGCAGGAACTTTTGGATACACATTATAAAAGAAATTAGTCGAGCACTTTTGTGACATTGTTTGGTTTCAAATGGTCCTGTGGTTTTAGAGAAGAAGATCTACGAACGAAAAGTTTACGATGGACGGCGGACGACAGACGACGGACGGATAAAGAAGGCCAAATGATGGCAAAAGCTAACCCTGAACATAAATATAATGATGTAACAAGGCAATAATTCCAACAAGATTGTTCTAATTCGATGTCGAGAGATTAAGTGTAGTCCCGGACATTTTTATCATTTTTGCAATTTAAAAAACATAAGACAAAATGCATACAATCATGCAAATGTGACAAATATAACAGAAAAACTCGTGTATGGGTATCCTGATTTTCCTTTAAAAAATCAGTAGGATTATCTTTGTATGCTGAATTTTTGCAATGTACTATACTTTTATCTCTAATATCTATTTTCATAAAAATAAAATCAATATTTAAATTTTGTAAAATTCATGAAAATAGACATCAACTCCTAAGACAAGCTATCAGATTTATGTCAGAGTAGGTACATCCTCCATGCTGATCATTTTTAGTCTGTAAGGGTTTTTATATCTGATACAGTTTTTGATTTTTGTTTTATTTTGACTATCGATAGCCATGTTGTTTGGTCCTCGAACTTCTCTTATATAATTCTAAACTAAAACCTTTGTAATGATTAAAGGCATGTTTGGTGCAAATTAGTCGAGTTGAGAAGATTTTGAAAAGGTTTACGGCTGACATAAAAGATTTGATAAAATTGCAGGACCACGTTTTGAACTGGATTGCACAAACTTCAATAATAGTTACTTGACAACTGAATTTTAATAGAATATTAACTTGGCTGTATTCGACTTTGAATTTATGCATTTACTCCATGCCCTTTCATTACTGCCGTTTGTGCAGCACAGTCCAGATTATTACAGCCAATTCAATTATATTACTGTATATATATGTAATACTAGATATATCATGACAAAGTATATGATAAAATGCACACCTTAAAAGAATAAATTATACTCGCATTATACACACTCAAAACAATAAACTACATGTCTCACATAATGCACACACAAAGGTAACTAGTTGATCATAAGATTTCTCGCATTTTAAAAATGTTTGGAAGTTAGGTTTGCCAAACAAATATCCGGACAACTTTGACAATGTGTTATTTCATGTTTCAGTTGTTAATTAGACCGGGCTTCAACTGACCACTGTACCGGAGTTTTTGTAAATACTGTCAAACTCCCCTCACTGCGATCAAAATTAATACTATTCGTATGAAAATATATCAAATTATATATGCCCTACATTGCAGTGTATATATTACGCTTTCGAAGTTCCTTGGTTTGGGTCTGATAAGTCTTTCATTTCCGTGTCGTCTGGCCTGGTAGATTCTCCACGCATGTCTTCAACAATAGTTATCTCCCCTGCATCGTCGTCCTCTTTGATTGGTTCTACCCCATGACGTCTTGGGGGTTGAGTTGTCTTGCTGATTGACTTTCCCTTGTCATCAACGTCTGATTCTTCCGATTCTGCTTCTTTCTCCTCTTCCTTTTTCTTCAGTTTTTCCCGTAGGTCAGAACATGGAATAAGTTCATAAAATGCTCGCCTGAATTGTTTGTTTGAAACGACATAGACTATTGGATTCCATACGGACGCTGTTTTGGCAAAAAAGGACGGAGTTGTTGCAACAATTAACGGCAAGTCTCCAAATCCAAAGGCAACATAGAACGCTGTTATAGCGTAAGGCGTCCACCCGAACAGGAATACACCTAAAATGTAAAAGTATGATAAATTTTATAGAGTTACTAGAGTTGAAAAAGATAAATTGAGTTTTAGATACCCAAGTTACACTTAAATATAGAAACACAAAGAGTTAGTACAAAAACATTACTTTGGACAAGAGTAGCGTCTATATGATCTTTGTGCTGATTTGCAACATGAGAACAAGAAGAGCATCTAGAGTTTTGACGTTAGACAGCGTCACCAAACATCATGTATTTACGACCCTCGAAGCTAATCTGAAGAGATGTTTCTATCATTTGTAGATTATCTAGGAGATCAATCAGAAATTATAAATAGAAAATATTAGTCCTGAAATTATCTAACAAGTTTCATAAGTCTCATCGATTGATGCCAATTATGGGTTGAATTTTAACGAGAAAAAGTATATTTCAGCATTTGTTTTTCCAGTGCAAAATAAAGTTTGTCGAATGTAATGAATATATTGAATGGAAGCCATTGCAGACTACGAATTTATGAGGTGGGCATTTAACAATCCCATGTTTTCAAAATACTTCAATTAATGGTCTTCTTCTATTTATGACTATTCCAGGAAGTAAAATTACATTTGTAACGAATCGCACTCCTTCTAGCTTTCAAAACTTCATTTCGTTCAACAAAATGTGCTTATCTTAGTCCGTGACCGGCATTCCAAACAACAGACTTTTCAAACCTGCCAGAACATCAATCAATAAAGCTAATTGTAGGTCATTTCTCAGACCGCAATTCGACAACATTTTCCACATCTCCGTTTAGGGACCGACCATATAACTTGAAGGGGTGGGGCGGGGGCTAAGGTTTTTTTCTAAAAAAAATAGTTTGGATCTGATTTAATGTGAAAAAAATATTTTGGCTGCCAAAATGATGAAAAAAGATTTTCTGAGTGCGGCTTTCTGCCCAAAAAATAATGTTAATTTAAAAAAAAATATTTTGTTGATACGCGTGCAGAAAAATAAATAATTTGTTTCGCGCAAAGCGCGAAAAAAATTTTCTGTCCAGAAAAAAAAACCCATCCCCCCCCCCCATTTCAGGTTAAATGGTCGGTCCCTTATCTAATATTCCTATGCTATATGAGTCCTATACCCATTGCAACTGCCATTTTCAACCACAAAAAGGTATCGCGTAATTCTAAAATTGATGACTTTAATGCCAAACTGACTGACTGCACTTGCTCCTCTTCCATTCAATTACAGTCCGACTTTTCAAGTAATAATTTGTTACTTGACTATCGGCCTAACCTTAAATGACAAAACATCCTTTCGATTGAGCCCAAAATCCATAACTTAAATGGGTGCAGTTGAGGAATATGATCGGAAGAGGACAAAGAAAGAGAAAGATGATGTGACAATATCTGATTATAGAAGGTCGAGTCCCTGCAGACAAAACTTCTAACAATAGTTGTTCGTGTGTAAAAAATTATTCGATTGCCATGCTATGGAAATGCTTATTAACAGTTCATCAGGAAATTCTACTTATACCTCCACTACAATATTGAAACAACGGCGGTAGAATACCGAAGGGACAAAGAACAAGATTACATACTTGTAAATCAAAGTCCAGAGACAAGGCAAAAGCAAGAACACCAGAAGACGGAATACCAAAGACACCACACAACCACAAAACGCAAACACTACAAATAGAACAATAAAAACTAAAGACCTAACAATGTGAACTCGAGAGACGAATTTAATGAAAAACACTTCTGTGTAAGCATAATTTTGCATCAAAGTTGATTAAAATAGTTACCTCCCTACATTTACTGAGCACCTAACTTCATAAGAATTCAACACTTAACCCCTTTCTAACAACCTTGCTACTTTATTGGTCGCAATCAGAGATGAGAAAAGCCTTCTCCACGAGTGACATGAATCAGATTTGGATTCTAATAAATTCTAAATATCTTCATAAACAACTTTTTTACACATTCCAAACCATTGCCATAGAATTCAAACTCTTGATTTTTCTACTCTTTATACAATAAGCAATGAGGGGTTATGGAGTAAATGCACATGAGACAAAGTCCCTACAAATACATGGTAAAAAGCAATGGAACAACGCCTTTTTTGTTGTTCTTCATCTTGAAGTCACCATGAGGCTTTAAACAATGAGCTTTGCCCATACCTCATAGCAAGTTTAAGACGGCCCCTAGCACCGGTTTGAGTGGAATTCATTGCTAGATGTCGAGCAACGCTACATCCATGTTTATTCTGGCCATGGATGCGGGATTGTTAACAAACATTAAGGAAACTGGTAAAGTGTTCTTACAATCACTGTCATCCGTTGCCCAACAAAAGCACCAGTGTCCCTAGCTGGTGGACAATCACAACATATAGACAAACACGGGGCACTCATCAAGTCAATTGTGAGAAAACTTGGCATTATAAATAAGTGAGATGTGGGAAATATAAACAGGTGGTCAGATCACATTTTGAAATTACAAAAATAAAATGCCAAACTCTGCCAAACAAAGGTTCTTACAATGTACCATTCGTGTGTAAGAAATACTATATCGACTACCTTGTTGAGGAGATGGGGAAATTTCACCGGGAATCCCAACGTATGCCACAACTACAATATTAAAGAACGAGATTTTAAACAATCACTCTTCTATGTAAGCATTCTTTGGCATCAAAGTTGATGATGATAACTGTAACCTGATTACCTTAATATATCATAAGAATCAATACATGCATTGTGGGTTCGGTCCAAATGTATCACTTGTAGAAAGTTGTTAAGAAGATATGTCTGATTTAACACATCAATGTTATTTTTTTTCACTAACAATAGAAATTGTTAAGAACAACACTGGGTCAAACAAGAAGATGATTTTTAGTCAGTAACAAACTCTTATATCGAAGTTTGAGGCCGCATTTTTTCAACAGACAATACGGTTTAGATGGGACTTAACTGTGCTCCCCTTTTAGCTGACATTTCCATTATTCGTATAAATCTACAATCTCTTAACACATGCAATCAAACCTTTGATAATATTTACATCAGATTTATCCCGATAAGCTTGCCGAAATTAAAGAGAATACTGATACACCTTCTTCAACTTCATTAATACAATTTTTGTTGTGCACTGACGAACATCTAAGTTACATAAGAAAAGTGAGCTTTCTATTTCTTAGCAGCATTATACAATTGACATTTTCAGCTAGATTTCACCTCTTCATCGATTTGAAATTACCGGGTTTGACTTATCTCTGAATTGATTGGTGAATGGAAGGATATGGAATAAATGTACATGAGACAAAGTCCCTACGAATACATTGTAAAAACAAGCAAAGAAACATAGCTTTTTTATTGTTCTTCATCTTGAAGTCACCACGATGCCTTCGACAATGAGCTTTGCTCATGCCTCATAGTAAGTTCAAGACGGCCCCTAGCACCGGTTTGAGTGGAATTATTTGCTAATTGTCGAGCAACGCTACATCCATGTCTTTTCTTGTCATGGATGCGGGATTGGCAACAAATTTATCGAACTGGCAAAGTGCTCTTACAATAAATGTCATCCGTTGCCCGACAAAAGCTCTAGTGTCTTATTACAACATATCGACAGATATAGGACACTCATCAAGTCGATTGTAAGAAAACTTGGCATTATAAAATGCATTTAAAACAGGTGATCTGAATTACATTTCGAAATTACAAAAAATAAATGCCAAACACTGAAAGTATGTTAGTATATCCATATGAGAAATTCTCTCACGAACAAGTTTACGCCATAACTGAAATAAAGAGAGAGTATACATCTCTCGCACGGGGAATCTTTTTACAGAATCCACACTGCAGGAGAGACAAACTCCAGTCGTAAATGGTGAATGTAACGATATGGAGTACATGCACATGAGATAAAGTCATTACGAATACATCGTAAAAACAAGCAAAGGAACAACGTTTTTTGTTGTTGCTGTTCTCTTCATCTTGAAGTCACCATGAGGACTTCCACAATGAGAACATTTTTGTTTTTGTTTCTTCTTGTTTTAGGAATGTCTCTTGACTCTGATGTTGTCTAGTTAATGCGTCCCTGATCTTCCGGTATTTAACTGGGTTGTTTAAGTCAAATTAAACTATTCTTACATATACAAATGCATTTTGTCTAAAGACTGGACTAATCATTAATTTGTGGCATAACCTGTTGTCAAACCCCGTCGAGCTCTTTAGATAAATAAGTGAGAATAGAACTGTTAGAACAAAATTGAAAAGATCACAGAAATTGAAAACATCGAAACAAAAAGAATCAAAGATATCTAATAAGTACGGTATGTAAAAGAAAAATAGGGACATACATACAGATGAAAACTACCGACCCAATTAGAAACCATGGGCGTTGTCAGGTGCACCGGTAGAGTTAAGCATTCCCTGTTTCTTATAAGACGAAAACCGCGATAAACATGACAATTTCTGTAATGAAGTCAAACTCTGCAGGCGAAAAAAGCCGTTAAATAAAAAGAGCTGTTGTTGTCATCTGGGAAACAGATATCTAATAGTAGTCAAGAGAATCGTGATGCCAACCGTAAAACTTCTGCACTATGGGTAACATACTCTTGTTTAAGAAATATATTTGTAAGCAACCAAGCTCTATCAAGGAAGTTAGTGTATCGACCATAGGCCAGTCCATGAGTAGCGAATGAGATGGGAGATGTAAACTCCATATGCTGGCGTTAGTTTATAGACTGTTGTTACAAGGAAAAGGAACGGTGACTTATGGAAAAGTGAAGTCGTCGTGTTTATCATAGAGATTAAGTTTGTAGTCTAACAGTGTCCAGATGAAGGACAAGGAATAAGGCAGATGCAGATCTGGAAATGTCTATAGTATTCTTGATTTCGACCTCTTTTTGGATAGATGAAATGAAGAAAATCACCAAAGGGATGAGTGTTTAGTGACAAAAAATATCATCTGTTTGACAGAAGCTGAAATTAATGGAGTGAGCTAGTTTTATATATCTGTAATTTGAAGATGAATTCAGACTCATTAGAGTTGAGAAGCAATTATTTCAGAATCACACATCAAGTGTTTATTTACTTTCGCGATTATTTTCAGAAGGCAGGGCAATGTTGTAATTAATGTAATTTTGTAGCGTTGTCTATCTTGTCAAATGGTGTCACGGCATTTGTACAATGGGATTTCATTAATGTCGACAAACCAAATGTCGGAAAATTGAAAACAAATGAGATTTTTAAGGCTTAAAACCAAGCAGTAAATTCGGACTCATTTCTTCTTTCTATTGATTAATAATATATGAATGATCACTTAATCCAATTCCATTAAAACTTAACTCCTAAATCGAATAAACCTTCTCCAGGAAACCTGACTCAAAGGAAATCTCGATTGATTAAAAGGCTGAAATTCCTTGTTTGCTGTATGATTGTTGAAATTGTCATGAAAAAGAAAAATTGCAGTAGATTAGTAGACTTGCCACAAGTCTCTCTATAAGTTATAGTCCCTTTAAAAAATATTTGCTATGAAAATGTATAGAATACTATCAAAAACCTGTTTACTATCCAGCTGCCGTACAGAGATGGTACGGCAACTGGATAGTAAACAGGTGTTTGATAGTATTCTATACATTTTCATAGCAAATATTTTTTTTAAAGGGACTATAACTTACAGAGAGACTTGTGGCAAGTCTAGTAGATTAGTTAAAACATTGTTTTGTTTGTGTTATTCCTCTACTCGAGTTTAAATTGCATTAATCTTAAGTCTATATAAAATGGGTTTACCTATCATTGCAGCGATTGTCTTCGCCATTTTCTTCTCAATACGGATATTCCTCTTTGCTACTCGACTTTTCTTGTCAAATGCCGTGCTACGAGCCATAGATCTAATCTGAAAAGATGTCCATTATAAATTAAATATAAATCCCATCAGTATTAGGTACAAAGTATTTTTTATTCCAATGCTAAAGCTAACAAAATTCAGACATCTTAGGGATCGTCCATTTAACCTGAAAGGTGGGGGGGGGNGGGGGGGGGCTATTTTTTTTTTTTTTTTTTTGGAAAAAAATATTCTGAAGCTGACTGTATGTGAAAAAAAATATTTTGGCTGCAAAATTGATGAAAAAAATATTCTGAACGGGGCTTTCTGCCAAAAAATAATGCTCATTTAAAAAAAAAATATTGTGTATACTAGTTAAAAAAACAAATAATTTTTTTGGCGCAAAGCCCGAAAAAAAAATTCTGTCCGAAAAAAAAACCATAACCCACTCCCCCCCTCTAAAGGTAATCAAAGACATCAAATCGATCATTGAAGTAGGTGAGAAACGGAAAACATGTTATTTCCATACATCAAGCAAAAGCTCTACAGATGATCATATTGAGGGTAAGAATGCTGTGATTCAAATAAAAGCACACAGTGAGGTCATTATTGATGGAGAAAAAGGAGAAAACCTCAGATTCCAAACTTGAAACCAAAGTTTAAAAAAAAGCGCGATCTTATTGGTGGAGAAGAGGATCATACCTCCCAATAATTATACAGAAGTTTGTACGGTCATAGCTGAAGGGGAGAACGTGAAAATATCTTAATTTACTGTATGTCTGGAGATCAAATCAAATTTTTGTAAGGCTAGAAAAATTAGAGATCTTCAAGAGCTGGTAGATAAAAAAAAAACAAAAGTCAGCTATGGACAGACCTTTCGATGAGGGACATGCGCCAAAGTTTTAAACATATTTTTCAAAATTAAAAGTAACTTCGGTATTTTGTTACAGAAGCTATCGTAAACTTATTTTACGTTGAGGTGAGAAGTTGAATACATCCAGTCGTACAGACTTTATACAAACATATCCATGAGATCATGTTAAAGATGAGAAGGTCGAAACACCAAAGCTCAATGCACGACCATTATTGAAGGTGAACACGCCTATCTTACAAACATTAAGTGAAAGCTCGCTGTATGATTGAGAGTTCACACTGTTAGTGCTTTAGTTTTTTGTGTTGTATATGTAATGTTCGTGTGTTTTGTGGGCATGTGGTGTCTTTGGTCTTCCGTCTTTTGGTGTTCTTGATTTTGCCTTGTCTCTGGACTTTGATTTGTGTAATCTTGTGCTTTGTTCCTTCGGTATTCTACTGCCGTTGTTTTAAAGATGAGAAAGTAAAGGCTATAGTTCTCATTCCGGTTATTACGGAAGATAAATCGGTGAAAAATATTACCTTACAAACAGGAAAGGCCTAGGATGTGAACATTGTAGAAGAGGATATAGTTAAGGGATCTTACTCTACCCTGCAAAAATCAAACAAAGACTTTAAAGCTTTGCGTATGGTGATCACTGGGGATGAGAAGACATCTGTAATCTATTGAAATTCGGTTGGGGGAAATTTTGTGGTATATTAACGATCATGAAAATATCTCTGTTTAGTCTTATGTGTGAAAGCAATAAAATCATGGAATCGGGAAGGCTCAGAGCGCAAAAATTACCCCCACACGACATGCTTGTCCAATAAAATCACGAAAATAACCCCCGCGCATAAATTTCCACTCTTAAAGTAGATTTGAAACTATCTGATTATAGTATGATGATAATTAACTTAAGGTGAAAAGATCGAGGATCAAACCCTGTATACATCAAACAGAGGCTCGAATTATGGTAATTATTGAACGAGAAAAAATGAGACTCCAAACAAGGGCTTCCTGTACGCTCATTGATGCAGATAAGAACGTGAACCATCTTGATCTGATAGAAATCAAACGTATGCTGATCCTGCGATCGTTATTAAAGGTGTAAAAGCAATTTCACTAAACAGACATCAAACGAAGACTAGTCTACTTTGTTGTGAAAAATACCGAAGTAATTGTCAGTTTAATTTTTGCAGATGGTCATTTGACCAAGATACCTATTATACTGTATAGGCATTAAGAGAAATCTTGGAGTGCAACCATTTCTGAAGACGAGGTGAAGACAACTCGTTACATCTTATGGATGTCAAATTAATGCTCCTCTCTCAATCAGTGGTAATGATGTGAAGGTAAAGACATTTCAAGAGAGTTTGGCAAACGATTACAATTGGAATGAAGAAATCATACATCAAAGTCTTTGTGCGATCTTATTGGAATGTGAGAAATAATGTCCTAGACAAAAACTAGCCAGATGAGAAGGCTAAGTATAATCAATGAGAGGATATGGTGGAAGAATCATTACTTTTTGGCATCAAAAGAAAGGTAAGAGTACGTTCATTTTAAAATTGAGACTATTTGGGCGTCATACCATTAAAACAAAACGAAAGGATCTGTACTGGCATGGATGAAGCTAGGACGATGATGGTTTAACTAAACATAGTTTACTGTTAACCATTGACATAGGTCATGGTTGTAAAATAAACAGTGAAAGGATATGGAGTAAATGTACATAAGACACGTCTCTACAAATACATAGAAGAACTAGAGTAAGGGCTGTCGGAAACGACAGTGATCCCCGCACCCCCTGTTTGACACAGAAAACAGCTATAGACCCTGGGAATAATTTTTCTTAACATTTTTGAAATTAAACTATTGACAGTCACTATTTTTACCATAAGGAATTAAGGAATATATGGTTGTTAGGCAGAATTCCAAAAAATAAGTAGTCTTTGAGACTTTCAGGAATTTTACCAAACTTGGAATCATATATTTTGGAAATCAAGTTTGTGAAATATTTCTTCTAATTCTAAAAAATTTTGTAACTATGGTTTCAATGTAGAATTCCAAAAAATATGTGGTCTTTGACACTTTCAGGAAATTTACCAAAATTGGAATCAAATATTTTTGAAAATCAATTGGTGAAAATGATTGCCCT